>BROF01003436.1:119853-155266 GCA_024346535.1 Eptatretus burgeri | reverse complement strand
ATATACACACACATACACACTGATGAGCCAAAATATGATGACCACTGACAGGTGAAGTAAATAACATTATCTTGTTACAATGGCACCCGTCAAAGGGTGGGATGTATTCGGCAACAAGTCAACAGTCATTTCTTGAAGTTGATGTGTTGGATGCAGGAGAAATAGGCAGGAGTAAAGACCGAAGCGACTTTGACACGAGCCAAATTGTTATGGCCAGACGACTGGGTCAGAGCATCTCTGAAACGGCAAGGCTTGTGGGGTGCTCCCGATCAGCAGTGGTGAGTACATACCGACAGTGGTCCGAGGAGGGACAAACCACAAACCGGCAACTGGGTGTTTGGTTCGATGCGCGAGGGCAACGGAGGCGATCCCGTCTGCTCCGAACCGACAGGTCTACTGTGGCACAAGTCACAGAAAATTTTAATGGTGGTGACGGGAGAAATGTGTCACAATCCACCATGCATCGCACCATGCTGCGCTTGGGGCTGCATAGCCGCAGACCGGTCAGAGTGCCCATGATGACCTCTGTCCACCGTCAAAGCACCAACAATGGGCACACGAGCGTCAGAACTGGACCTTGAAGCAGTGGAAGAAGATCGCCTGGTCCGGTGAGTCCCGTTTTATTTTAGATCACGTGGATGGCCGTGTAAGTGTGCGCCGTTTACCTGGGGAAGTGATGGCACTAGGATGCACTGTGGGAAGACGACAAGCCGGTGGAGGGAGTGTGATGCTCTGGGCAATGTTCTGCTGCGAAACCCTGGCTCTGGCCATTCATGTGGATGTCAATTTGACACGTGCCACCTACCTAAGCATTGTTGCAGACCAAGTACACCCTTTCATGGCAATGGTATTCCCAGATGGCAGTGGCTCCTTTCAGCAGGATAATTCACCCTGCCACACTGCACACATTGTTCAGGAATGGTTTGAGGAACATGATGAAGTGTTCAGGGTGTTGCCCTCCCCTCCAAATTCTCCAGATCTCAATCCGATTGAGCATCTGTGGGATGTGCTGGACCAATAAGTCCGATCCACGGTGGCTCCATCTCGCAAGTTACGGGACTTGATGGATCTGCTGCTGATGTTTTGGTGCCATATACCACAGGACACCTTCAGGGGTCTTGTGGAGGCCATGCCTCGGCGGGTCGGTGCTGTTTTGGTGGCACACGGAGGACCAACAGCATATTAGGCAGGTGGTCATAATGTTTTGGCTCATCGGTGTGTGTGTGTGTGTGTGTGTGTGTGTGTGTGTGTGTGTGTGTGTGTGTGTGTGTGTGTGTGTGTGTGTGTATATATATATATATATATATATATATATATATATATATATATATATATACATATATATATTTTTTTATGGAAATGGCCCTTATTGGACTACTAAATATAGGATTAGCTCAGATCCTCCATTAAATGCATGTTTAGCTAGGATGTGTGTTAAAATGGACGTTACATGTGTGTCGGGAGATGGAAGAGGCTGTTTTATTGTTTGTGCGGTGGTGGTGAAACGAGAGCTCCCTCTTCTTCCTCCCCATCCCGGACGAGACCCCGCCCAGTTGGCTGAGATGGTGTGGCTAAAAAGAGGAAGTAAAACTGAAGGGGAGGAGTTTGTCGGCTTCGCAGAGTGAGGCGTGCTGGTGTGTCGAAGGAGCGAAAGAAAGAGAAACGAGAGAGAAAAGGAGTTTTCAGTTTGGAAAACGGTCGGGTTTTCGAGGCGTGCTGGTGTTTCGAAGCAAGCGAACGTAAGAGAGGCTGCCTGGACGTCGAGTCTGCCTTTTTGGGGCAGTGGGAAAGGCGGCCTGCACGTCAAATCGGCGATCGACTCTTTTGAAGAGGTGATTCTGCCGTGAGAGAGATGGCAGTCGGCTTTGAGAGACGAGCGTGGAAAAGGAAAGAAAAGGTGATTCGACAGAGAGAGAAACTGAGAGGATGAAGTTGGGAAGTCAGGCTTCGAGGCAGGAAGGCAGGAGAGGAGACGACGGAGCCTCTGACGGTCCCTGCTCACACCAACGGCTCGACACGTTTGCCGATCCGCTTGCCAGAGACCGGCGCCTCCAAATTTAGGCTTTGTCTGGTGAACAGGCCAGGCCTGGATTTGTATGCTGGACCTTGAGGGAAATCAGCTGAGGCCCATCGTCGACCTTACGCGGGGTCAGAGCGCGCGCAGACGGCGTGCGGTGCGAAGGGGGCAAGAGTGCGACGCCTCCATTTTGCCACGTGGCGCGTTCGAGCTGGGAGCTCAAATCCGTGGGCATCCGCTTGTTGCGAGCGACATTCGTGCTTTTGACACTGTCCTCTCGTCCATGAAACATCACCAAGTACTCTGTCTTGCCTGGCATGCTGTCTGTCTGTCTGTCTGTCTTGCCTGGCATGCTGTCTGTCTGTCTGTCTGTCTGTCTGTCTGTCTGTCTGTCTGTCTGTCTGTCTGTCTGTCTGTCTGTCTGCACGTGTTGTGTAAGGCATATCTTGGTAGGGACCGCCTCGAAACCTGTAGTCCGTAGTTCCCTCGTTAGGAACGGGTTAAAGATTGTTCATAAAAGCATTGTCGTGAATGTTTTGCTTGCGTCGTGTTCCCCGATGTTCCCCAATAAATCTGGTTGGTTCTTATGAAGTTGCCGCTGTGGATTAATTTGTGTCGCGTCAAGGAGTGATCCGTTTGATTGGCATATAAAACCAAAAATGGTTACAGACTGGCAGAAAACGCGCGCATCTGAGAAAACCAGTCTGTAACCGGGGTTCTATTTCCCCAACTGGTAAGGTACAAGGATTACGTTGGTATCGCGATTGAAGACGCGTGACCCGAGGCCTGTGCTGAGCCGGCCGGCGTTATAAACCCCGGAGACGGGGGTGGTGAGGGTGGCGCCAAGAGTCGGGTGAGAATCCCACCACCCCGGATCCGCAACAGACGCAGGTTGAACCTGTCGATGACCTCCTCTCGAAGCCGACTCCAGACTCACACAGCAGCCAGGTCATCTCGAAGCAGATTGCAGCCTCCCACTAGTCGTTTCTATACAGCAGAAATCCTCACTCGACACTCAGGCTCAGTTACTCCCTCGGCAGATGGCAGACTCGACCCTCAGATTCAGGCCGTTCCTCTCTTACAGATCGCCGACCACACGCACCGAGAGTTACTCCTTCAGCCGATGGCAGACAGACCTCTTGCAGTGCCTCCTACTGCCGATCACCCGACTCGACACTCGTCGTTTCTCTTACTGCCAAAATGGCAGAATCGATGTGCAGGCAGTTTCTCTTACTGCCAAAAAATGGCAGACTCGGCGCGCTCAGGTTCAGTTTCTCTCCCGGCAGATGCACCACTGCCTCTCCTTCGTTGACTCGCCTCGAAGCCGACGGGCTCCACCCTTCGGTTTCACTTCCTTCTCGACGCCACCCCCCCCCAGCCGACTGGGAGGGGCCTCGTCCAGAGCAAGGAAGGAAGAAGAAGAACCTCTCCGTCCACCAACAATGTACGAACAATAGGCATGCAACCTACACCTCCCGACACACATGGAGCTTCCATTTACCGAACAACCTGGCTAAACATGCATTTAATGGGGGGTCTGGGCTCATCCTATATTTAATAGCACACCAAGGCCCATTTCCGCAACACGACCCCCACCTTTCTCCCGAGGCTCTCCCGAGCCTCCATCTGGGGCAGCCCATGGTAATGGCCCTGTCTAACGTGCAGCAGGGATCTCCCATTTACTCTAACCCACAACATGGGAAGCAATTAACTCCAAAAACCAAAGTGTCACAGTAAGATTGGCATGTCCCTATCCTCGTGTGTCGGGTCACCAATCTAACAAACAAATTCACACTCTATGCGCACTACTTAACATTCTAATTATGGATTTGAACGGGAGGGCATTCAATTTTACTTCTAACACCAACATTTGCATAGGAGCAGAACATCGGGCGTAGTGGCGTACGCCTGTAATCCAGCTCCTCGGAGGCTTGGGTTGGAGGATCGCTTGAGGACGGGAGCTCTGCGTTGGGCCATGCTATGAGAGGGTGTAGGGCAGCCTGGAATCATGGCGAAACCCAATCCTTATCCCTGTGTCGTAAGAGGCGACCTGGATTGCATCAGCAAGGGCATCCGGCATAAAACCTATGCCAAATCAGTATGCGGATCATAACGGATGATCCGCTGTGGCGACCCCTAATGGGAGCAGCCGAAAGACGAACAACATTTGCATAGGAACAGAACATTCAAAGGTTCGAAGTTCTTTCACGTGTTCGCTCCTTCATGCCGCCTCCCAGCAGTATTGTCCATTCACCCCTGAGGGTTTCCTCACTTCGTGGCCTTATTGGCCTCTCACCAGGTGAGTTCAGTCGGCCCAGTGGCCTAATCTCACAAAGAGTTCTTCGGACCACTGAGCCCACAAAATGGCATGAATCTTCGGCCACAACGGCCCACAAAATGGCATGAATTTTCGGCCGCAACGGCCCACAAAATGGCATGAATTTTCGGCCGCAACGGCCCACAAAAGCACTTTGGCCTCAATGGCCCACAAAAATGCTTCGGCCGATATGGCCCACAAAATGACTTCTCGGCCGCAATGGCCTACTCACGAGCAGCAGCAGGCAACAAGCCCTGCACTGGACAGCAGGTGACACAGCAATGGTGGCACGGTGATATCGATGGTAAGCAAATGCAGTTTGGAGGTGTTCTTGAGGACGGAAATGGGTGTGATTACCTCTGACCAAGTGAGATGGAGTGCACCATAAACCTTCCTTGCCTGACTTGCTTTGGTAGGACTTGTTTTGGTATGGTCTTCGTCATACGTTCCCATTTTTTTTTCCTTCCTTTTTTTTTTCTTTACTGACAGGATGGTGTGTTTCTTACTCAAACGTTATTTCATGGGTGTGTGCTCATGACATACTGGTGGCCTCTCTTGCGAACCAATTTTCCCATCAACACTACTCGTACCAAGTGTCACACATGAATGGTGCGGAGGAGAGTCCATCGAACCTCACCATTTACTTTTAGCTCTCGACAATGCAACAAACCCTGCTATGGCTAGAATGATCCTAATGACCCATTTTTCCCGACCTGGCACACTGTTCCATTTAATTCTATTAAACCTGTGAAGGCCCTTATTTGTCTTTTTTCATTTGGTGTTCCGAGGCATAACTCCCTGGCTGGGGAGTGTGACTACTACTAGGCCTCTTTGCCTACTTCCAATTGGGGGTGGAGGACACCCAGCTACCTCAGGGTTCACCTGAGCGTGCTTCTGGCACTCCTAACTAAGGGGTGTCTCTCTCTGGCCCCCATACTGTGCCCTCCAAGCACCCACACTGTGCTCTCATAGCACACATACTGTGCTCTCCTGGCACTGAACCGACTGTGCTCTCCTGGCACTGAACCGACTGTGCTCTCCTGGCACTGAACCTACCGTGCTCTCCTGGCACCACTGACAGCCTTCACCTGCCAGGAACCCCCAAAGCCCTGCTGCCCTATTTCCCGACTCACCAACTTCCAATACCATGTCACACTACCAGCCAGTATCCCCATACCTTGGCCTGCACCTACCCCTCGCAGTCTGCCTGCACAATGGAACAGCAGCCAGAATCCATGTCAAATCCTCTAAGTCCCCCTAACCTACACTAACTTCGTTAAGAGACTCCTACCGACAGGGTACGTTGTTCGCACTCACTCTCCTCATCTGCACAATCATGCCATTCACCCAAACACTTTAGTCATTCATTCCACAGTGCCGCACACCCAGTCCACAACACCATCCAACACCTTTCACGTTTATGTGAAAACAAAAACACCAGTCCCTCGGATCCCACTTGGTCATCAAATTTAACTGGTACACTTTTTCATCAAACCCCAACCAATTTGTCACTACGTCCGTCGTCTGCTGGCCTCCTCCATTCTGCCCTAATCGTTTATTTCCAACAATTTAAACAAGACATCAAAATCTCTTCACTAGTCCCATGGAACCTCTGCATGGTTCCAACCAGGCATTTCAGTCTTTCCTCAAACAAGCCACTCTTTGTCATCCACTTGTTTCAGGTGTGTTTAATGCTCTGCCTGTAATGTCTCCACCGCTTCTTTTTTTTCCCAATAATCACCCAAATCCACTCGTGCCACTCTTATCCCTTCTATCATTTCTAAATTTGCAACCACTCTCAAAATAATTTTCAAAAAAATTTCTTACATCCCAATATGCCTGCTTCTTTGGCTAATTGGAAGGGGAGTGAGGGAACGAATCCCTCATTACCCATGACATGACCCCACCGCCTTTCCGCCTCAAAGGGGTCACGCTCAAAGGGGTCACGCTCAAAGGGGGTTGTGGTCTACCCCCTCCTTTTCTCCAGGTAAACCCCAATCTGGCGAGCACCCACCCTCTTCTCCAGGGTTCACGGAAATCAGGTAAACCCCAATCAGAGAAGCGGCCTCCCCCTCTTCTCCACAACTCTCTGAAGACAAACAAACCCCACTCAGCGAGCCAAACCCCTCGTGTGCTCAGAAAGGCCTGAAGACCAAGTGACACACGCCAGTGCCACCTGCCACTCATCTGCGCTCCACCCCAAAGTTCCTGTGAGGCCGATGGAGAAATTAAAATCCAATTTCAAAAGCCTGCTCCTGGATGCAGCACCTCAAACTCTGTAAGAACCCATGTGGAGCTGTCCATTATGGTTTTCGTCCCCTGGCTGGAGTTCTGTCCTGGTGGCATTTCTATTTTCCGTTGCACCTCTAACCTATTTCCTATGTCACCACCCATTCCACGCTCAGGACTCCCACACACACAGCAGGCTGCACACATTCCAAGGTTAGGTGTTCACATTCCACACCTTCAACCTTGCCTGCACACTGACCAACCGCCTCGCACTCCAGGGTTACATTCCCGAACGCCACATGAGTACCCACACACGTTTCGACCTTGGCAGCACACACCAGTGCTGTAATCTGGAGTGTGGGCTCACAGCATTCATTCACAGGCATTCCACACACACATTTAGGGGTCACGCATACGTGCACCCCATCGGACAGAGTCTCTTCATTAACATAAAATTCAATTTCTACCTTAAGCTCCTCGTCTGCACCATGTATGCATGTGCTCACGTACCTGCTTCGTTTCAGAGTCACCTCGTCTGGTCGCTTCTCTCCAGAAGGTTGCTCATCATTGATTCGCCAAACTCCTCTGGGGCTGTCAGCTCCACATGCTGGACCTGCTCAAAATGTGTTTCATTCGTCAACAACCCCGTATGCTCCCGCAATGTCTCCTTCACCAGGGTTTGCTCTAATTGTGGTTTCATCGGGCGAGTGATGTCAATCAAGTTCGGCACCACGAACATTACTCCCTGTGGTGATGTCACACATCCCATAGTATTGTACTGTTCTACTTCCTGGCTCCATTTTCCTTTCCATTTGAGTCGTTCTTCCTCTCTGAGCCTTTTTAGTTGTTCCTTATCTTTCCAGAGTTTTTCCATCTCCGTGTACTCCAACTTTGCTCTCTCCTTTAGTTGGTCAATTTCAAATTCGTTTTCTTTTTGTTTTGTATCCCACCGTCTCTCATGTTCTTCATTCTCCAATGTCGTCGTTTCTTTCAATTGGTTGATTTCCTTTTCCTGTTTCATTCGTTGTTCTTTCACTATCTCCGTGTACTGCAACCTTGCTTTCTCCTTTAGTCGTTCAATTTCAAATCCATGTTCTTTTTGTTTCCTCTCCCACTGTCTCTCATGTTCTTCCTTCTCCAATCTCGTTTCTTTCAATTGGTTGATTTCCTTTTCCTGTTTCATTCGTCGTTCTTTCACAATCTCCACATACTTCAACCTTGCTTTCTCCTTTAGTTGTTCTTGTCCTTCTTTTTGTTTTCTCTCCCACTGTCTCTCATGTTCTTCCTTCTCCAATCTCGTCGTTTCTTTCAATTGGTTGATTTCCTTTTCCTGTTTCATCCGTCGTTCTTTCACTATCTCCACGTACTTCAATCTTGCTTTCTCCTTTAGTTGTTCTTGTCCTTTTTGTTTCCTCTCCCACTGCCTCTCATGTTCTTCCTTCTCCAATCTCGTCTTTTCCTTCAATTTATTAATTTCCCTTTCCTGCTTCATTCGTTGTTCTTCCAACATCTCCACGTACTCCAACCTTGCTTTGGCTTCTAACTGTTCGATCTGCACAGTGTGGTTCCTTAACGTTTCATTCTCCGTTCTCTTTCTTTCCTCTCTTAACATCCTCAGCTTGTTTTGTAATTCCCTCTCTCTGTTTTGGTGTTTCTGTAACTCAAAAGCTTTTTTTCTAATTCCTTTCTCATCTTCACACCTCTTTCGCATGCTTCCTCTTCATTCAATTCGTCCATTCTCTTACCGTATTCCCTACCTCTTTCGCATGCTTCCTTCCTCATGTCGTCCATTCTCTTTCCGTATTCCTCCAGTTGTTCCTATTTCTCTCCTATTTTTATCTTCTGTTCTTGGCTTTCTATTCTCTGATTGCCTGTTTTTACCTCTTCCTTCAGTTGTTGCAATTCCAAATCGTGTTCCCGTTTTTACTTTTCCAGCTTTGTTTTTTCCCGCTTTTCCTTTTCCTGCTTTGTTTTCCATTCTCCTTCCAAGTTTTCCCGAACCCTGGAAGTTACCAATTTGCTCCTCCTCTATTCTTTCATTCAGTTCGCTCTTCTCTTGTTCCAACTCATGGGTTGGAAGTTCCAACTCCACCCTACTTTCCTCATTTCTCCCTGTAGTTCCTTGAACTGTCTTGACTTTTGCAACAATTCTTCCTTCAATTGTTTAAATTCCAAATCGTGTTCCCGTTTTTCCTTTTCTGGCTTTGTTTTCCATTTTTCCTCCAAGCTCTTCCTATTCCAGGAGTTACTAATTTGCTCCTCCTCTATTATTTTATTCAGTTCGCTCTCCTCTCGTTCCAACACAAGGGTAAGCCGCTCTACTTTCATCATTCCTCCAGCTAGTATCTTGCCTGTGTTGGCCAAGTCCTTTTCCAGCCCCCAAATTCGTTCCTGTGCATTGGCAAATCGGTGCGACTCCCTGTGCACATTATCTTCCCAAACTTTGTCTGTGTTGGCTTGGTCCTCTTCCAGCTCCCGAATTCGTTCCTGTGCATTGGCAAATCGCTGCGACTCCCTGTGCACATAATCTTCCCGAACCTCGTCTGTGTTGGCAAAGTCCTTTTCCAGCTCCCGAATTCGTTCCTGTGCATCGGCCAATTGTTGTGATTCCCCGTGCACGTAATTTTCCTGAACCTCGTCTGCGTGCCGTAATGCCTTGTCCAATTTAATTTGTAACTCCTCAATGTAATTCCTATCACACTCCACCTGTTCCGAGGTATCCGCCAATCGTGCATGAACCTCGTCAATGTAGGCGTTGCCGTGCTGTTTCGTTTGCCATGACGCATGCCGTGACCACGTGGTTTGGACCGAAAGGCGGGAGCGCTTTCTTCGTGCTGTGTGGTTCGTTGCGCTATTTATAGTAACCTTCTCCCACTTCGTGTCGCGCTGAGGTGGAGCCGCGCCACCATTCCGCGACTCCATTTTTCTTTATAATTTCGAAGTTTAACACCCAATTCGCTCAAAATAAAATCAAAGCAAATTTGGACGTTTTTTTTTCTCTCTCTTCGCGCCTCTCGTAACGAATGTTCGAGGTTCCAAATGCACCACAGGTCCAAATATCCCACTTCTGACTACCAATTGTTACGGATTCAGTAGTGGCGGGATTCAGACGAGTGATGTCAATCCGTAACCAGTTTGGGTTTTCGCACTCAACTCTCGACAGCCAAATGTTACAGATTCGGCGCCACCCCAACAACCACCGTCTCTGGGGTTATAACGCCGGCTGGTTCGGCACAGGCCTCAGGTCACGTGTCTCGAATCGCGATACCAACGTACCCCTGGACCTTACCAGTTGGGGAAATAGACCCCGGTTATAGACTGGTTTTGTCAGAGACCGAGCGAATTCTGCCAGTCTGTAACCATTTTGGTTTTCACATCCAAATCGAGCGGATCGTTTCTCGGCGCAGCACGAATTAATTGCTCGGCGTGGCCGCGGCGCGGCTCGTGGTCAGACGCACGTTGAACCTGTCGATGACCTCCTCTCGAAGCCGACTCCAGACTCACACAGCAGCCAGGTCATCTCGAAGCAGATTGCAGCCTCCCACTAGTCGTTTCTATACAGCAGAAATCCTCACTCGACACTCAGGCTCAGTTACTCCCTCGGCAGATGGCAGACTCGACCCTCAGGTTCAGGCCGTTACTCTTTTACAGATCACCGACCACACGCACCACGAGTTACTCCTCCAGCCGATGGCAGACAGACCTCTTGCAGTGCCTCCTACTGCTGATCACCCGACTCGACACTCGTCGTTTCTATTACTGCCAAAATAGCAGACTCGATGTGCAGGCAGTTTCTCTTACTGCCAAAAATGGCACACTCGGCGCGCTCAGGTTCAGTTTCTCTCCCGGCAGATCCACCACTGCCTTTCCTTCGTTCACTCGCCTCAAAGCCGACTGGCTCGTCCCTTCAGTTTCACTTCCTTCTCGATGCCACTCCCCCTCAGCCGACTGGGCGGGGCCTTGTCCGGAGAGAGGAAGGAAGAAGAAGAACCTCTCGGTCCACCACCAATGTACGATCAATAAATATGCATTCTACACCTCCCGACACACATGTAGCGTCCATTTACCAAACAACCTGGCGAAACACGCATTTAATGGGGGGTCTGGGCTAATCCTATATTTAATAGCACACTAAGGGCCATTTCCGCAACAATATTTTGCCTTCCAACCTTCGGTGGAGAACCGCAGTATCGCAATGAAAACTTGAAGAACGCGCCAAGTTGCTTCACCACGCAATGCATGAAATGGTTGAAGAAACTTTTAAAAGCGAAATGTTTAATTTTTACTTGTATTTATCTTTGCCAAAGTAACAGGTCATACAATGGAAGAAAAAAGGGGAAACGTCGTGGAAAACAAAATTTCACAAATTCAGCGAGCCAGCCACCCCCTGTTGCACCGCAGAACAACACATGGCCAACGCAGGCCAGCAGTCCTGAAATTTGTTCAATTAGATCTATTTGGAGAATTCAGTGACAGTGCCAATATTGTAGAGTGCTCACGAAGTGGCTTAAGCACTCTCAGGGAACGACTGACAAGAAACGGCTCCCTTGGCACATGATTAACAAACAATGCCCGAACTGTCATATTAAACTGACACCTCTCAGAGATGCCCGAAATGTTAAATATACTCGAATTGGGCAAATGAACACTTTTTTTGTCGGAGTCAAAAGTGCTCCGAAGTTCGATTCTGTAGTTCAATTCTGTAACTCTGCTTAGTTTTAAGATATTCTCGAGGTTATCGCATGTGTGAAAATGAAATAAAGCCACGAATGCTGGCGTTTCCAGGTGTTTATATGCATGGCAATGTACCCAGCGATTCATACCTATGATGAACAGGCATTCAATAATATGAGTGAGGAAAGTGAAAAAAACAAATTTCTCATGAAGAAAGTGTTGCGGCCTGTTCCAAATCGAGGCGTGGTTGAGCAGGCCAAAAAAAAACATGCTGGCTTCAGACCCCAGCGAAGTTTCCCAGGATATGTCTCAAGGTCTATGGAGAGCGGTGACCAAGGATATGCCTGACAAAGGATATAATTAAATAAGGCAGTGAATTATCTTCAAAATGGGTGTTAAAATAACCCAAACACCCAATTTTCATTCATGCACTTCGTTGGAGTATTCTTAGTATTCATGCAGAGTTTCAGGCTGAGAGATTTCATGGTTTGGGAGTTATGGAATGGGGGCGCACGCATGCACGCACGCACGCATGCATGCACGCACACACATGACAAGCAAGAGGCCGCTTCACTTACAAGATCTATACAACTGCAGGCGGTGAGAGCTGCGATTCTGGGCAAAGCAAAATTGCACAACACCACACGTGCATGCCACCAGACATGGCCGTGCAGGTACGGACACACGACATGGGGGAAATCCACTGGGGGCAGTAACAAACCTTCTTGGTGAGGTTCTCCTTCTTTTCAAGTCTCGACTCTTCAATGCCTTTGCCCCCAAACTGGAAAAGGAAGTCTGCATGAAGAGTTGAGTGGCCAGACATTGTTGTGAGAGTAGTGTATACATCACAGTAATAATCACACTGTAAATGTCCAATTCATGATATTCGTGTACATGAATTATTTGCAGGTGACAGTCATATCAAATGACAGTTTGGCTAACCCCCGCTTTAGCGGGGAAAATGGCCTTTAAATGCTTGCGTGTGTGTGTGTGTGTGTGTAGTCATATCAAAATGGTACAAAACAAACCTTGATGTGCTTATTCACATCCCTCTGCATCTCCATGCTTCTTTGGAACACAGCATGGTCAGAACTGTTGTACAAGATAGCATTGGTGAACATAACCATAATGTCCCTCTTGAAGTCAGCTATGGTGTGGATTTCTCCATTTTTGATGTTCTTTTTGATGGTCCACAAGTCCATGGGCCTGAAGTACAGAAAGCTGGCTTTACACATCACGGCACTTTAATCATGGTTTTTTTGAACACAACTTTACAATTCTCATGTTATTTGGACCATAAGATAAAAAAAGGTACAAACAAAGGATGAGAGTGTTTTATTTGTAGAATGCTCTCATACTTGCGAACTTTGAAGTGATAGCCAGACGCGAAGTGGTAGATTCGGTTCAAAAAAAAATTTGCATTCCTGTTGAGAAAAAAAGCCCAAAATGTATGTCCTCCATTCAGAACATCCAATCAAATATAAGATCATCCTCCAATCAGTGAACCACAATAAACACTGCGATTCAATTTAAAATTGCAAACGTACATCAAAAACATTGGGGAAATACCCCTGGGCACTCACCTGGTAATGGCTGGATAAGATAACCAGGCAACAACAGGTAGACAAGGATGAACCACAAAATATGCAATGGAGAAGAGAGTAAATACCAATGAATTTTTTTTTCATCCCATGAACAAACTTTGGTACATCACAGGTGAGGAAGGTGGTGGTCAAGTTTCATTGGAATTGTTCGTGTAGTTTCTGAGAAGAAAGAAAGCAAATGCCTCTTTTGGGGGGAAACCCCGACGTAGAATCCCTTGAAACCCAATTTTTTTAATGTCGTGAACAAACTTTAGCACATCACGGGTGATGAAAGTGGTAGTCAAGTTTCATCGGAATTGTGTGTGTTGTTTCTGAAAAGAAAGAAAGCAAATGCTTCATTTGGGGGGCAAACCTGATGTAGAATCCTTTAGAGTTTAGACCCTGATTTTTTAATACCATGAACAATCTTTGGAACATCATGGGTGATGAAAGTTGTCGTTGAGTTTCATTGCAATTGGGTGTGTAGTTTCTGAGAAGAAAGCAAATACTTCTTTTGGGGGGTATCTCACACGTAGAATCCTTTCGAGCCCAATTTTTTTAATGTCGTGAACAAACTTTAGTACATCATGGGTGATGTAGGAAGCAGTCAAGTTTCATCGGAATTGTGTGTGAAGTTTCTGAGAAGAAAGAAAGCAAATACCTCTTTTTGGGGGCAAACCTGATGTGGCATCCGTTGGACCCCGATTTTTATAATGTCACAAACAAACTTTTGCACATCATGGGTGATAAAGGCAGTGGCCAAGTTTCATTGGAATTGTGTGTGCAGTTTCTGAGAAGAAAGAAAGCAAATACCACTTTTGGGGGCCAAACTTGATGGAGCATCCCTGAGACCCTGATTTTTTAATGCCATGAACAATCTTTGAGACATCATGGGTGATGAAGGTCGAAAATACGTTTCATTGTAATTGGGTGCGTCGTTTCTGAGAAGAAAGCAAATACCTCTTTTGGGGGGGCAAACCTGATGTTGCAATCCTAAAACCATGATTTTTTTAATGCCATGAACAATCTTTGGGACATCATGGGTGATGAAGGTTGAAGTGAGGTTTCATTGTAATTGGGTGTGTAGTTTCTGAGAATAAAGCAAATACCTCTTTTTGGGGGAAACCAACACATAGAATCCTTTAGAGCCCAATTTTTTTATGTCGTGAACAAACTTGAGTACATCATGGGTGAGGTAGGCAGTGGTCAAGTTTCATTGGAATTGTGTGTGCAGTTTCTGAGAAGGAAGAAAGCAAATACTTTGGGGGGGGGGCAACCCCCCTCCCCATAGAAACCCTCAGACTTGGAATGGTTTTTAATTGCATGAACAAATTTTGTTAAATCATGGGTAATAAATGTTGTGGTTAAATTTCATCAAAATAATCTGTGTGGCTTTGGAGAAGAAAGCAAATACATATTTTGGAGGGCATCCCTTAACTCACCCAAAGAGCCAGATTTTTCTCATGTCATGAAGAAACTTTGGTACATCATGGGGGATGAAGGTTGTGGTGAAGTTTCATTGGAATTTTGTGTGTTGCTTCTGAGGAGCGTGCAATTACCTTTATGGGGAGGGGGCACCACCCCCCCCAATAAACTCCCTCTGTAAACCCCCTCAAACAACAGGTCAGGTCAGGTAAGGGAGCATGCGCCAGAGCAGCGCGTCGCTTCGTCCACTTTCCGCCGGTACTCTAGGGGTCTCCGTCTGGCCATCCCCCAGGCAGATGCCTGGCCCATCCCCATCTCCTTGAGATGCCGATCAACCTGCTGCAACCACGAAGCACGTGGTCGGCCCATTGGCCTCTCCACTCATGAGACTCTCTCGCTGAGAGAATCTGGTGAGCAGGATCAGCGTGAGGAAAACGAGCCACATGTCCATACAGCCACAGCTGACGCTCACGGACTATGCAGGTAACAAATCTCATTTGAGTCTCTCTCAGCAACCGCTGATTGAACACAAAGTCCGACCTGAGATAGCCAAGGATTCTCCGAAGAGACCTGGTACCAAAGGAACAAAGTCTCAATCCCAGATCCTTGGTCAGAGCCCAAGTCTCGCATCCACAGAGCAAGACTGGAAGCACCAAGGACCTGAAGACTCGGGCTTTCGTCCTCCCGAACAGGTACTGGCAGCGCCACATTATCCAGTGAATCCAGGACTCCCCAGGCCCGACCCAGACATCTATTGACCTCTGACTCACAGCCAGCAGAGACAAGAATATCACTGCCAAGGTAAGTGAAACTCTCCACAACCTCAACACAAACCGGCAAACAAACATCCTCAGACGACGATTGTTTTTTTAATACCGTGAACAAATTTTGGGACATGACAAGTGATGAAGGTTGTGGTCAAGTTTCATCAGAATTGCAGGTGTAGTTTTTGAGAAGAAAGCAAATACCTATTTTGGGGATAACTCCCGTGGAACGCCTATGGGCCTGATTTTTGCCTCCGCGACCGAAGGTGAAGGAGGTTATATTTTCACCCCTTTCTGTCTGTTTGTGTGCAGGATAGTTGAAAAAGTTGTGGACGGATTCAGACGAAACTTAATGAAAGGTTGGGTGTGTGAAAGGGAGGAATCGATTCGATTTTGGTGAGGATCCGAATCCACATCTGGATCAAATAATTTTTTTTATTTTACAAGTGATTCTTCACCTTTGAGAGATGTGGCCAAAAACGACGTAGACAGTAGCATATTTCAAAAAATTATTGGTCCTGATATGTTCTGTTGGATTGCGTGGCAGAGGTGTGCGCTCCGAGTTCCCTTCCAGTCGAGTGTATATTTATTTCTTCCAATATATTCATATATTTCCATATATTTCCATCTGGCTTTCATCTCGGGTCTCTCCGTTCGTGTTGTCTCATCCCCTTTCAATAAATTATTATCTCAATCAAGGATCCCAGGTGAGGGAAGCCACGCTCTCCACTTGAATGTGATTCGCTTTAATTCAGCCATTTGCGAAGCATATCGCTCCGGAGCGGCATGCCCACGTCAGCACACAAGTCGACTCAACAATATGAATTTAAGTACATGCTGTCTTTAGATTCAACCCTTCAGGGAAGCAAATTTAGGCACGGCGATAAAAAAGTTCCTGTTTTTCCTCAAAACATTGTGCACAATAATCAAATCACTCACTTGTGACCTTCTGCTGCATGCCACACCGACATCATTTTTCTCTTCCAAACCATTTGGGCCTGCAGTGCTTCTCTGTCCTCATTCCCAATGGAACTATGATGTAGCAAGAGAAAAGGTGCAGCAGTGGGGAAAGGCAGAGGGTAGTGGGAAAGGGACCAACGTTTGATAAAATATTTGTAATTTTCTTCTGAATAATTCCCAGCAGCAAAAGAAAATAATTTTAAAACCTTATTTCTTTGTAACTCATGGAAGGCACCGCCAACTGACACCACTGAAGTAAAATTGGTAAACGCCACTGAGTACAACATCGGATGAAATAACTGAATGAACCATGAACCCATTCTTATCGACAATAGCAACAAATATGAATTCCACATGGAAACCAATAATTACATTTGGACTTTTCTTATAATTTCATAACAATGAAACGAAAAGTCATTTCATAATCATATTTGTCCATCTCCAGCACTGTTGAAGTAAAAATGATTTGGAAAGAAACTTGAAGCATTCATTTTTAAAGTCAAAGCAACAATACACAAACTCACAATGGTGATGATGCTGAACTGTTGGCTACGGAGAGCGACGTGAAGGTCGACTGTGTGCTGGGGTTGTTGTGGACACTTGACCTACCCTTGCTCACTCTGGGCTTGATGTCCAGCTCTCTCCTCCCTTCCTCAAGATTGCCGACAACGCTCCTGGCTTCATCCCATCTCACTGCCTCCCTTTCCTGGCCCTGCCCATCAACAATGCAATATGAAAAAAAATTCAAGGATGACCTTTGGTTACAAGCACAACTGCTGTCACAATCTCAAAAATAACTTCAAGTGCGCTTTCTAACTGTGAGCAGTTATGATCAAGTACCACGCTGCCCCGCTTCGATACAACCCTGCTTTGCTCGAACACCTGACCCAAGACGTCCTCTTCATCAAATCAAATTCAGAATGGGTGATCGATCACATATTTAGAGTTTAGCAATGATCGGATAAGGTTGCTTTATCCAACATGACTGCAAAACCAGGTGACCGATGATAATCAAATTTTCCACCAATATTCCCGATGCAAAGTTGTTCATATGAAAAAAAAATTCTCTGAAACCACAACCTTTCAATATGAGACTTTGCACATGTGATGCACTACCCTTGCTGCATATATTTTATTTGACAATGTCTTCATCATTCATGTGGTGAGACAACCACAATGGTTTAAAGGAAAATATTAAATATACCATCAGAGATGGGAAATCCCCCGCCATTGAATGAAAAAGGTCATACATATTCCAGATAATGAGGGAGGTGAATTGGAAACAAGACACCATTTGGTCATCATCTCAAAAAGTTCCCCAGGGGTGAGGAACGTTGTAACCAAAAATAATAGAAATCAGATAAGCGGTTTTACATTTATTACAAAAAATATTTTTTTCAAGATGGCCGCCCCAGTCGGCCATCTTGGATCCGGCCATGCCCAAAATCAATAGGGTTCTTCCTTTTCAGGTGGTACATGTGTGACCCAAATTTCAAATCGATATGGCGAACAGTTTATGAGTTATCGTACTCACAGCTATAAATGTTGACGACCGGACGGACGGACGACCTGGGTGACACCAATATCCCCCTTCTGCCACGCGGCGGGGGATAAAAAACTATATCTCGGAAATCGCTGTAGCGATCAATACAAAGCTATGCAGTGATGATCCACTACCATTGCTCCATGTAATGTCATACGCTTCACATTGATCCATTAAGTAGTTTCGGAGAAGGTTTTTCAAGGATCGGTTTTCAAACTAATATGGCTGCCAAACCACGTAACCAATGACACCAAAAATTTACACAGTCAATGATTCAGTAGAGTAGTGATCTTCACTATTCATTTTAGAGGGGGGGGCACTTTTGCCGATAAGACATCAGTGTGAGAGCCATCACACCACCTGCAGGACTCCATGATGGCTGCTATTCGACCCTGCCTTCACATGCTCTTCTTCGTTGTGGTGAACTGGGCTGCAAGCAGAATTGTTTAAATACTGCAACCATATACAGATGTAGTTATGTTACTTTTATGCTGAATGTTGGAACACTCATTTGAAACCATTGGGTCCATTTGATAGCATTTATGGCGTATTATGATGGGGTGTTTTCACAGTTGTGTAATATCGACCACACGTCAGGGGCCGCACTTAGGCCAACAGGGGGCGACAGTGGCTCATGGGCCATGCAATGAAGAACAGGGGTGGAGAGGATCACATTTCTGAAGTTTCGTGTTGATCGGACAAGGTCTGTTTTTCTATACAATATGGCTGCCAAATCATGTGACGTATGATGTCATCATTTTGACACTGTTCAGCAATGGTGTTTGATGACAATTGGAAAGTTTTGCTTCAATAGAATAAGCGGTTCGAGAGAAAACATTTAATATTTTCCTTCAATCCAGTATGGCTGCCATGACCGATCAATAATTCATGAACACCCTGGTATCCCCCAAGGGGATACAACAAATACCTATTTTGTGGGGCAACCCCCTTTGTTAACCCCCTTCGGCCCCAAATATTTAAAATGTTGTGAACAAATTTCAGTACATCACAGTTGTTGAAGGTAGTGGTCAAGTTTCATCGGAATTGTTTTTGTAGTTTTGGGGAAGAGAGCAGATATGTACTTTTTTTGGAGGGGGGGGGGTGGGGAGGTGATAACCCATTGGTCC
Organism: Eptatretus burgeri; assembly: GCA_024346535.1. Lineage (NCBI taxonomy): Eukaryota > Metazoa > Chordata > Myxini > Myxiniformes > Myxinidae > Eptatretus > Eptatretus burgeri. The sequence goes on along the minus strand of BROF01003436.1, from coordinate 136,627 downwards.
CCGAAATGAGAGCAGATTTTGATGCAGTCAATACACCTTCGTTCGGCATCATATATGAAGCTTATGACCAACTTTAATCAAAATCATGTGTTTGGTTCAAGCGATAACTGAAGTGTTTACGGACTGACTGACAGGCTGACAGACCGACCAACTCATCGACAGACATTACTCGATCGCATTAGCTCACCTAACTGAAGTCCGGGTGAGTTAAAAGTGATCGTAACTTTTACTCACGGACAGGTGTGTGAACATATATATATATATATATATATATATATATATATATATATATATATATATATATATATATATATATATATATTGACATATATATATTGACATATATATATATTGTTGCGGATCCGGGGGTGGGGGGTTTCGCACCCAACTCTTGATAGCAAATTGTTACAGATTCGGCGCCACCCTCACCACCGCCGTCTCCGGGGTTTATAACGCCAGCTGGCTCGGCACAGGCCTCGGGTCACGCGTCTTCAATCGCGATACCAACGTACCCCTGGACCTTACCCAGTTGGGGAAATAGACCCTGGTTACAGACTGTTTTTTTTTCAGATGCCGAGCGTTTTCTGCCAGTCTGTAACCATTTTGGTTTTATATCCCAATCGAGCGAATTGTTTGACTCAAATTGCACGAATTGACTCAAAGCGGCAACTTCATACGAATAAGCCAGATTTATTGGGGAACATCGTGGAACAGAACACAAGCAAAAAATATTCACGACAATGTTTTAATTAATCTATAAACCGTTCTTCACGAGGGAGATACGGATTACGGGTATCGAAGGGGTCCCAACCGGGATAAGCCTTAAACGACATGCAGACAAGACATAGACTGCATGCAGACAAGACAGATTACTTGGTGATGTTTCATGGACGAGAGGAAAGTGTCAAAAGCACGAATGTCGCTCGTAACAAGCCGATGTCCACGGATTTGAGCCTCAAGCTCGAGCATGCCGCGTGGCAAAATGGCGCTCGTCCTCCTTTGTCGCACCGCCCACGCACACGGCCTCCGCGCGTTCAGACCCTGCAAGGTCGACTGCACCAGACCGTCAGGTTGATGATGGGTTTCAGCTGGTTTCTCACAAGGTCCAGCATACAAGTCGAGGCCTGGCCTGTTCACCAGATAAGGCCAAATCAAGGCGCCGGGCTCCGGCAGGCTGGGTCCATGGGATTCCAAGACGTTATCGAGCCGTGAGGTGAGCAGGGACAGTCAGAGGCTCCGCCGTTAGACGCAGGTTGAACCTGTTGATCACCTCTCGAAGCCAACTCCAGACTGACACAACAGCCAGGTCCTCTTGAAGCAGATTGCCGCCGAAACCTCAGGTTCAGTTTTCTCTCCCTTCAGAATCACCACTGTCTTTCCTTCTTTCTGCTCGCCTCGAAGCCCGACTGCTCAACTCCGTCCTCTATTTCTTACCACTTTTTTCTTTTCGGGGCGCGCCCCTTTACGAAGCCGACAAACTCCTCCCATTAGTTTCACTTCCTTCTCAAGGCCATTCTCTCTCAGCCGACTGGGCGGGGCCTCGTCCGGAGAGGAGAAGGAAGAAGAAGAAGCTCTCAGTACACCACCACCGCACAAACAATAAACAGCCTCTAACAACTCCCGACACACATGTAACGTCCATTTTACCGAACAGCCTGGCAAAACATGCACTTAATGGGGGATCTGAGCAAATCCTATATTTAGTAGCATACTAATGGCCATTTCCGCAACAATATATATATATATATATATATATATATATATATATATATATATATATATATATATATATATATATATATATATATATATATATATATATATATATATATATATATATATATATATATATATATATACACATACATATATATATATATATACATACATACATATATATATATACATACACACACACATATACATATATATATATATATATATATATATATATATATCTAGCCTGGTGTTGGCGTAGTGGTTCGGGTAGCGGCTTGGGATCCAAAACGTCCTGAGTTCAAGCCCCGTTGGCCGCTTGAATTTATACACACCAGGAGGTTGACTCAGCCTGTCATCTTTCCGAGGTCGGCGAAGTGAGTACCAGTGTTCTGGTCCCGGTGTCTGCCCTGGTTAGAATAGGTGTACCATATCCCTGTGTCATAAGAGGCGACGAGGGTTGCGTCAGGAAGGGCATCTGGCATAAAACCTGTGCCAAATCACGATGCGGCGACCCCTAACGGGAGCAGCTGAAAGAAGAATATATATATATATATATATATATATATATATATATATATATATATATATATATATATATATATATATTTACATATACATATTCAGTAATCCCCCATTTATTTCGGGGGTTAAGTTCCAAACACCCCCGCGAGAAGTGAAAATCCGCAAAGTTGCGACCATATGTTTATTTTATTATTTGTATACATTTTAAAGCTTTATGACCCTCCCCACACTCTTATTAACCTTTCCCATACTCTTATAAACACTTTTTACACTCTTAAACATACGTAATTTTAACAACATATAAAATCTAATGGGTACTCGGCATTGAAGATACTACAACTTGTGTGATGAAGATGATGATGAATTCGCCGTGCAGTACTGATGACGATGAAGGTGATGACGATGATGAATGTGTGTCTTGTTAAAAGGCACTGCTGCTGTTGTCCTGATATTCTTTTCGTCCTTCTTAATGTACCGGACCGAAGATTCATTGATGCCGTCATGGCGGCCTACAGCAGCGAAGCTTCTCCCTTGCTTTAACATGTCGAGAAGTTGCACTTTTTCTGCGATGGTTAGCATCTTCCTGTGCCGCTTAGGTTCAGTGCCAGATACCTTAGAAGGTGCAGAACGTTTGGGCGGCATTGTAGGGGTTGAAATAAATGAAAAACTTTCAGGGATAATTCACACAAACACAACACCGCAGAGTAATACTACGAGTCGCGATCGCACGTCGATGTGAAATGGACAAGGCGAGATGCTGAATGCAGAGAATGGTGCTACGGTCGCTGAGCCAATCAGAACCCAGGATACAGAACACCATGCTCTGGTTGGTCGCCCCCCATCCATCAGCCAATAGCGTGCCGTGTACGATCTCACGTGGGTAAACTCGCGCAAGTCGAAGCGGCCGCATCTGCGTTTTCCATACGCACGACTCTGTCTACTCTTCTACTGTACACTATGTGCAGTATTTTATTGAGTCCCCTGGACTCTGAATAGGATTGATTGATGAATTTTGTGTGGACAGTGGAGTGAAAACGGGAAAGCAGGGGGGGGGGCGAAAAACACCTCAATGGATCGGTTATGAGCTGTAGTTGTGCACCTTGACACTGGTTTTTTGACAGACATGAAGATGCGAGGAAAAAACGGTATTTTTAATTGTGCTAATATATTATATTGCGAGATGCCAACCATGATGACGCTGCTAATTAACAACAAGAACGATAGCTTCATGGTCTGAGGGGACTCATATGTTCAAAAAAACATACCCTTATATTTTCTTGTAATACGTTTTAATAAAAAAAAAATTTTAGTTTTTTTAATTTTTTAGGCTAGAAAATGCTTATTTTACCATAAAAATAATTAAAATAATAAATATATAAAAATACATTTATACCGCAAAATCCCATGATTTTGCGAAAAATCTGCGATATAAAATTAGATATGTAAGAGTTAAAAATCCGCGATACAGAGAGACCGCGAAAGATGAACCGCGATATGGCGAGGAATGACTGTACATATATACATGCAGAGACAGACACACACACACACACACACACACACACACACACACACACACACACACACACACGGAAACACCTTATTTGACATCTCAGGATACGACTACGTGTTCGGGGCAAAGTCTTTTCTTTGTGCCTTTTGCTTGAAAATACGTGCTTTGATGATCGATTGCTTTGTGAATAAAGGCTTGTGAATAATATGCTTGCTGTAAATATGTGCTTATATTTGGTAAATGTTTAAAACCTGCTCATTTAAGCATTTTCCTTCACTGGTTCAACTCAACATAGAGTGGATGGATGGGAAGTTTTGCTCCACTGTTGAATTTTGGTGGTGAAGCCAGCGTTCAGCCCATGGTTCGCTTCGCTGAAGACGGAAGATGGGTGAACGCTGAGGGCGTGGACCTCAACTGAGGCAGTTGCACCACCGATTAGGGAGGGCAACTGCAGGCCTGCTGCATTTAATTGTTTTTGCCGGCGTCCGCGATTGGTTGACAACTGAGCCGTGGAGATATTTGTGCTCCAGGGTCAGTCGTTGGCAGTGGGTCCGACTCTGTACCTCGTGAGCCTGGCACATGTGCTGAATCCGTAACAAAATGTATATGTGCCTCCGAAAACAATGTCTCCGGTGACTGAGTCGGCGGAGACATAAAAAAAAACTTGTGCAACCTCAACTCATGGAAACATTGTCGGTAAAAAGATCACATCATGCAACTAAATGCATCAACTTCAAGGAAATAATTCAAACAGTTTTGCTGGCAAAAGTAACTTGATGCTGTAATGAAATTAGACATTCCTCAACAATGGTCAGCAAAGGAACGGCTGCAAAAAGGTTGTGGTTGTGCTGCTTCAGATGTGAAAATTCTGATAATGATCTAAAATCCATGACAATGCACATTTTTCTGAGCAGACCTGCACAGCGGTCAGTTGTGATGGAGAGCGAAGAGCAGGATTGAACGAGTCCAAGGGCTGATGCAGATGTTCCACTGAGGAATTTTTTGCTGCTGTAAACAGATTGAGGGCAAAAAAAAATTAATTTTATACAAATAAAAACAAGTGTACAATTGAACCTCCATTCATCAACATTACCAAGCTTTTAGCAATCTTAACACACACACACACACACACACACACACACACACACACACACACGTCCTCTCAAGTGTCTCTCGTGTCAAACAAGGCAGGAGCTGGGTGTCAGGGAAGCATGTCGAGCATTCCCCGTCTACCAATGCCTTTCCATCCCCCATCTCATCGCGGCCGGGAAAGAGGAGGAAGCTCCAACTCTCGAGCATGGACGTACATAATTGATGACGGCAATGCAATGTCATGCCATTGGACAGTGCTGCTTGGCAGGTCATGGTGCCAAATGGTGTGGAATCCACCACGATGCTGTCACTATTCAGACGGTGGAAAGTGGAATGAGATAGTTGCTGCCCAGCACATGTTCACGTGGACGCCTCGAGGGTGAGCAGAACAACACGGTGTATTTGTACGTAGTCTCAGCAGAGGATTATTTTTGCTGGTGCAAGGGAATGTGGTGGCAAATTTCATCCCATTTCTTATGGAGGTTCTTTCAGGTGTTTCTTTGTACTCGCGTCTGCAAAGCAAATCCGATAACCAAATGCCTCAGAAACAACGGTTAAATGGTTTCTCTTTGTGAGTTTCAAAGCAAAATATATTTGATAACGCCTGATTTCTGAGCCGTTTGCTGTATTAACGTGTGTTCTAAATTACCGAGCCAATTTTTTCCCACCCATCACACACAGCTGTTTCGAAAGAATAATATTTGTGAACGTCTCCCTGAAACGTCTATGTAAATGTTACTCAAAGTTTCTGGGTTGTTTTCAGAACGTACTGTAGTCTGTAATCATTGTGACTCCAACCTGCCAATTCCCCAAAAATTGCCAATATCGGACGTGTGTGTGTGTGTGTGTGTGTGTGTGTGTGTGTGTGTGTGTGTGTGTGTGTGTGTGTGTGTGTGTGTGTGTGTGTGTGTGTGTGTGTGCGCACGCGCCCACATATGGAGTTTCAGAATGTGGAATGAAGTCTTTCCAGGGCAGGCTCAAAGTATCCACCTTCATTTCAGTGAAGGGTCACGATTCATGGACCAAGCTGTGAATTTTTCTCTTCTCAAAGTTTTGTGCCTCGGGATCTCTTCAGGATCGTTGCTGAGCCCTGGAAAGCAATGCCTTCTTCTCATTTTTTGGACCAAGTCTGATATTTGGTCACAACGCTTTGTTTTCGATGTTCACGCTGTGAGAAACCAAATTGTTGGTTGAATTTATGAGGTGAAATGCCAATTAGCTTCAGTTAGTGCTTTCAGAAAGAATTTAATAAATAGATGCTGGGAAAGATCATGGAGAGGTAAAATATACACATTGCTCTGTCGTCGTAAAAACCTTATCTCTTGACAGATAGCCAGCAAGGAATCACATACTCTTTCCTCCCCTCACCGGGGCAATAAGCAAGCTCCGATAACACACCATTTTCCATCCTGTGTGTGTGTGATTTTAACCTTACAAAGTTCCATCTGTTGTTTCTCCAAGAAGCCTCTCTTTGTTCAGTTAATTTCCTTCGATGTATTAACCACGCCATGGAGGGATCACATAAATACTCGTTATACTCACTGCATAGTGCAGCGTATGCAGACAGTGGTGGAAGTGCAGCGGGTGCGGGCAGTGGTGTTGGTGCAGCGGGTGCAGGCAATGGTGTAGGTGCCAAAATAGAAATTGGAAGGCACAAGGTGTGGGAGATAGTTTTTCTTGGTGATGAGAATATTAAATATATTGATTCTTCATTCTGCAGGAAGGATCGGAGACGTAGAATTCTGTGCAGTCTGAAGGAGCAGGAGTTAGGGACATTGAAGGAAGGGTAAACGATATTGTATCGGGTCATGGCAGGAAGAAGTTGGTTGTGGTACACCAAGGTGCAAATGATTCAGGGAAAGTTTATTCAGAGGTTTTGAAAAATAGATGCAGGATATTGGGTAAGCGGTTGAAAGTAAAGGGTTGTGAGGTAATGGTTTCTGGGATTCTCCCAAGATGAGGAAACAATATAGAAAGTTCTCGACCAAATAAGAGCTTCTCCTGCACTTGCCATCCAGTTGGACGAAAGGACTGATGTTGCTCAGTGTTCTCAGCTACTGATGTCTGCTCGTTTTGTGTCAGGCAATCGTGTAAAAGAGGAAATGCTCTTCTGCCATCCCATGGAAAGTTATACAACAGCAACACATTTTTCCAGTGGTATCAAACGTCTTCCAGGAAAATCAACTTTTGTGGGATTCGCTGGAAGGGGTGTGTACTGATGGAGCTCCGGCCATGCTTGGTTTGCAATCTGGTTTCATAACAAGGGTGAAAGAAAAAAAAGTCCATCTGCGATAGGTACGCACTGCATCCTTCATTGTGAATCCTTAGCATCCAGAAGTCTCCCTGCTGAAATGAGGGATGTCATGAACCTGGCTATCAAGGTCATCAACTTCATCAAAGCTGGATCCTTAAACAGTCGTCTCTTCAAACAGCTGTGTGTGGATATGGATTCTGAACATCAAGCCTTGCTTTTTCACAAAAACGTACAATGGGTTTCGAAAGGAAACGTGCTTGGACGGCTTTATGAACTATGACAAGAAGTGGCAACATTTCGTGATTCACAGCAGAAAGCAGATCTCAATGACAAGTTCCAGTCGGAAGGATTATTGCTCTATCTGGCTTACCTGGTGGACATCTTTGAAGCGCTGAATGCCATCAATCTTAAACTACAAGGGAAAAACATCAGCATAATCGTGCACCATGACGTCATTTGAGCCGTCATGTCCAAACTCGACCCCAGGAAATGTCAGATTGAGGTTGGAAACACAGGCAGTTTTGCTAACTTGGATTCTGCTCTCATTCACAGTTACCTTGATTCTGAGTGAAAGAAACAAATAATTACTCATCTGACTGAATTGAAAGCAAAATTCAACAGATACTTTCTGGATATAGATGAGAACCGAGAAGCCGGGAAATTCATGAGGAACCCATTTCAATGTGAAGTTGCTGATATTTCAGACGAAGTGCAAGAGGAGTTTCTTAAGTGAAAGTTTAACTCCTCGGATGAAGACGACGTCAAAAAACTGGATCGAGAGACATTCTGGGTCACGTACCTTCCTGTTTATCCTTTGATCTCACATCAAGCTCTTCGGATTCTGACAATCTTTGGATCAACGTATCTTTGTGAAGCTGCATTTTCCACGCTCGTTGCTGTCAAGACCAAGTGCAGAAACAAGCTGAACGTTGAAGGGGACTTGCGTTGTGCTCTCTCTCTCTCTCTCTCTCTCTCTCTCTGGCATTCGACCACACATTCAAGATCTGGCAGCAAAGAAGCAATGTCAAGTATCTCATTAAGTATGCTGTGAATACGAGTGTCGCTTCTACAGAATTCTTTGTTTAATAAAAAGACGACAAACATGCATTTTTCCAATTTTTCCTTCTAATTCAGGAGGGATTTTTATCATTTGGTTGAAGACGTGAGGGGTGGGGGTGTGGAGGCAAGGACTAACTACAAGAGGGGGGGTGGTGGTAAAAGAAGTTTAAATAATAAGATGGGAGAGCTTGAAGCCAAAGTAGATAGCAAGGAGTATGATATAGTTGCAGTGAGTGAGACATGGTTTAAGCAGGAGAGTAACTGGAGGACAGGATTAAAGACACAAAGTTTATCGGTGTGATAGGAAGGAGAGAATTGGAGGAGCAGCAGCAATCAGCGTAAAGGACAGCATTGCATCAAGAGAAAGGGGTGACGTGATGGAAGAAAGGAAGGAATGATGAGGATTCTGTATGGGTGGAGATTAGAGATTGTAAAAATAGTAGGATACTGGAAGGATGCCTTTATCGGGCTCCGGGTGGAAAGGAAGAGGAGGAAGGAGGAGTACATTAAGAATTCAAAAGGGCAAGTGGTATGGGAAGAGTATTAATGATGGGGGATTTTAACTTGCCAGGGATAGATTGGGTCTCGGAACAGGGAAAGGGCAGAGCAGATGAGGATTTCCTAGTATAGCTTCAGTCCAGGATTTCATTTTAACCCAGTTTGTAGATAAGCCCACGGGGGGAGGGGGGGAGGGTTGTGTTCGACCTCCTTTTCAGTAACGATCCCAATATGGTGGAGGAGGTGGAGGTCGGAGAGCATTTAGGAGCAAGTGACCATAACATCGTGTGTGCAAAGATTCTGTTAAGGGTTAGAGTTCAGGATAGTAGGGTAAGGCTATTACATTTCAAGAAAGCAAACTTGGAGGGTATGAGGAGAGAATTGAGTGATGTAGATTGGGAGACTCTAACAACAGGACAATCAGCATCAGAAAAATGGGAAACCTGTAAGGACCAAATGTGTGGAGTGCAGAGTTAGTTCATTACAATGAGGTGGAAAACTACAAACAGAAAGAGACCAGGGTGGTTGAGCAGTGATATAAGGAATGCTATTAAGCAGAAGCAGAAGGCATTTATTAGGTTTAAAATAAAAGGACTGGAGTTCGATGTGCATCACTGTCAAAGTAAACAGAGGCAAGTTAAGAAAATAACTCGGCAAGCCAAAAGAGAGAATGAGAAGAACATGGCAAAGAATATTAAATATAAAAGCAAGGCTTTCTTTCAGTATATCAGGGGAAAAGAACAGGTTAGGACCAGTGTGGGCCCATTGAAGAATAGCACAGGGAGAGTGGTTCGCGATGAAAGTGAGATGGCAGGGCAAGAGATTCAAGAGAGAAAGTGAGAGTTCTATGGTGGCAGTGTCTGATTGGGTGGATGATGGAAAGGTAGTGGACATAGTTTATCGAGACTGAAGGAAAGCATTTGACAAGGTACCACATCGGAGGTTGTTAGCCAAAGTGAGGGCTTGTGGAGTGGCTGGCCAGGTAGCGAATTGGATTGCAAACTGGCTTTGTGGTCGGAAGCAAAGAGTGGCTGTGAGTGGGAGGATGTCTTTCTGGGACGAAGAAAGTAGCGGGGTACCTCAGGGATAAGAACTCAGACCATTTCTATTCATTATTTACATCAACGATTTGGATAATCGGGTAAAGAGTAAGCTTTCCAAATTTGAAGATGACACAAAGCTTGGAGGTAAGGTGGATAGCAGAGCAGGTGGCGATCGGATTAAGGAAAGTATTGATACTTGAATAGATTGGGCAAAAGATTGGCAGATGGAATTTAACTTGAGAAAGTGTAAGGTGTTGGGGATGGGAAAGAACACTGAAAATTGAGATTACAGGATGCAAGGAATAATTTTGGAGAATATTTTGCGTCATGAATCTCAGATTGCACCGGCATTCAAAATAATGGGTTTGCAGTGAAAATGTCGTCAGGTCTGTCAGGTCAGGTTAGATCTGTGACCTGCTACAGGTACCATGTAAAGCTGTACTAACCTGTTCCATGGTCGGGTTGTCGGCGACTAAACCGTCTCCCCCACCAGGTTTTCTGGTGAGGAGGGTGTTTGGATATGGACACCCAGCAGGATGAAAAACAAAACCTGTCAAAGGGCGGAGGAGCTCCTTGTGAGCCAACGGCCATCCATATCTAGTGCCCAACTGTGTCTGCGGACGTCCTCCTGCAGTTGAGTTACTTTTTTATTAGGAGGTTGGTGGCAGGATTTGCACGCCGGCCACCATAAAACCCTTCATTCCGCAAAACACAACAACGCAAAATAAATCTGAAAACCCACTCCGTGGGAGTACCTCCTGCGCAGCTTCCCTCCGCAGGGCAGCTCACCGGATGACAGGATGGGGGCAAAGCCTTCGGGACCCCCAATCTTTGATGATAGGAGGGAAACCACGGGGTAACATCCCTGGGTCAGATTGCGGGAAAGTGTGTCGGAGTGGTGCTGAGGTGTCGTCCACCAGACGGCGGTCTCCTTGGGTTAACCTGAGGCGGTCCCTTTGGGTGGGTGCCTGGAATGTCCTATCCCGAAGAGAGGATGATCACCTGTCTCTGTTATCATCTGAGCTCAAACGTTTGGACATCGGGATTGCAGCTATCTCTGAGGTTCGGAGACTGGATTGAGGGGAGGTAATGGTGGGTGGTTACACCTATTATTGGTCTGGTCAATCTGATGGTTACCATACCCAAGAAGTTGCTGGAGCTGTGTCCAGTAAACTGACCCCAATGATAATTGAGGTAACACCGGTCAACGAGCGTATTATGAGACTAAGGATTCATCACTCCTTAGGTGTCATTTCCCTGGTCTCTGTTTATGCTCTGACTGAGGCGAGTGATCTCACCATGAAGGATGCATTCTACGCCACGCTCGAGTCTGTGGTTGATCAGTGCCCCAGACGAGATACACTTCTTGTCTTGGGGGATTTCAATGCATCGACTGGAACTGATAGGGATGGTTATGAGGCGTGTGTTGGTCACCATGGGTCAGGAACTATGAACCAGAATAGCACTAAGTTCCTTGACTTTGCAAGAAGTCATGGACTTCAGGTGGCTGGTTCATGGTTTCAGCGCCCACAAGCTTATCGCTGGACTTGGTATTCCAACGCTGGCGGTGTGGCAAAGGAGATTGACCACGTCCTCATTGACGGTCGTTGGAGGATGATCCAGAACTGCAGCGTCTACCGGAGTGTTCAGTTCCTCAATACTGACCACAGGCTTGTTGTATCAACTCTAAAGCTGCACCTTAAATCCTGAAGAATGGTACCATCCCAGCCTAGGCTGGATGTTGGCAAGCTCAGGGATGAGAGAGTAGCTGAGGAGTTTGCGAACAGGCTGAGTGGACACTTGGGGGGTCTGGGTGCTTTGGGGGTCCTGAAGAGTTGTGGAGTGCCTTCAAGACCACCGTCCTTGATGTTGCCGGTGGATGTCTTGGAACTCACCGCAGGGCAAAGAAGAATTTTGTCTCTCAAGGGACACTGGATACCATTGACCAGAGTCGCAGGGGCAGGCTGAATGGCAGAGCTGAGCTGTTCAGGGAGCTAAGGCGTAAAACTGTACGTGCACTGAGGGTGGACAAGGAGGCCTATGTGCGAGGAATCTGTGAGGGGGTAGAGCATCACCTGTGGACAGGTGATTCTCGTCCCGCTTACAGGGGAATTCGCGCATTGCGTTCATCCAAGCCCATCCCTCGGAGCACTGCAGTTAGAGCAGAGAGTGGTAGGCTCTTGACAGAGGAATCTGTAGTGAAGGCCCGGTGGGCCGGTTACTTTTGAGCGGTTGTACCAGGCTGATCCCCCAGCTGTCGAGTTGGACGCCAAGGGTGTGACAATCCCTGTTGCTGACCCTCGAATCAACTGTGGTTCACCTTCGCTTGTGGAAACACGGGCTGCGGTGAACCAGTTGAAACGGGGCAAAGCTCCAGGGATCTGTGGCATCCATGCTGAACTTCTCAAGGCTGGTGGAAATGCTACACTCGTGTCGTTGCATGCAGTTTTGTGCTCTGCCTGGAACACAGGCATCATCCCATCTGATTGGAAGAGGGGCCTGATTTGTTCCTCTCTGCAAAGAGAAGGGTGATCGCCAAGACTGCAACAACTACCGAGGGGTGACGCTGCTCTCAGTGCCGGGCATGGTCTTTGCTCGGATAATTCTTGACAGTGTTCGCCACTATCTGCTTGAGCACCAGCGTCCAGAGCAGTCAGGCTTTACACCAAAGAGGTCAACGATTGACCGTATCCTTGCTCTTCGTGTCCTCACCGAACGCAGACGAGAGTTTCGGCAGGGGCTGCTTGCAGCCTATGTTGATCTCGGTAAAGCGTTCGATTCAGTGAATCGGGATGTCCTCTGGAGGATTCTTGGTCTTCGTGGGGTGCCACCAAAACTGATCGATCTGATGTCTGAACTCCACTCTGGTACTGAGAGTGCTGTGAAGTGTGATGGTACCATCTCTGACTTATTTCCAGTTGTTACTGGAGTTCGTCAGGGGTGTGTACTGGCCCCCACACTTTTCAGCACTTGTACGGACTGGATTTTAGGGAGGATGTCGGAGAGATCAAGCTGCGGTGCATCGTTTGGGAATGTCAAGATCTCGGACCTTGATTTTGCAGATGATGCAGTCATCTTCGCGGAGACTTTAGATATCCATTTGGGGGCCCTCGAGGTGCTGAATGAGGAGTCGGAGCCGCTGGGATTACGGGTTTCTTGGGTCAAAACTAAGATCCAGGCTTTCGGTGACATCTTGGATGCTGCTGTCCTGTCTGTGTCTGTTTGTGGTGAGGATGTTGAGGTCGTGGAGAGATTCACTTACCTTGGCATTGATATTCATGTCTCTGCTGGCTGTGAGTCAGAGTTCAATAGACATCTCGGTCGGGCCTGGGGAGTCATGGATTCACTGGATCATGGGGTGTGGCGTTGCCGGTACCTGTGCGGGAGGATGAAAGTCCGAGTCTTCAGGTCCTTGGTACTTCCAGTCTTGCTCTATGGATGCGAGACTTGGACTCTGACCAAGGATCTGAGACGGACATTTAATTCCTTTGGGACCAGGTCTCTTTGGAGAATCCTTGGCCATCACTGGTCGGATTTTGTGTCCAACGAGCGGTTGCTGAGAGAGACTCGGATGAGATTTGTTTCCTGCATAGTCCGTGAGCGTCAGTTGCGGCTGTATGGACATGTGGCTCGTTTTCCTGACGCTGATCCTGCTCACCAGATTCTCTCAGCGAGGGAGTCTCATGAGTGGAGGAGGCCAGTGGGCCGACCTCGTGGTTGCAGCAGGTTGACCATCATCTCAAGAAGATGGGGATGGGCCTGGCATCTGCCTGGGGGATGGCCAGACGGAGGCCCCTGGAGTACCGGCGGAAAGTGGACGCAGAGACGCGCTGTTCTGGCACATGCTCCCATACCTGACCTGAGTGAAAATGTCGGTCATCATGCTATTCAACAAAATAGCTGCAAATGGCGGTGCCTACCACATCTCAGTGTTGTCGCGAAGTTGCTCCAGGGTGTCGGATATGACATACAGGAAGTGGGATCATTTTGTGTCAATGGCATCGGGTCTCATTTCACAGTTTGCAAATATCAAAACATTTGCAAATAATATTAAGATATGGGAGTGTGTGGCCCATGTGGAGCAAGGGTGGAGCAGCTGATGAGTGCAATCAATCGCATGTTTACCGTTTGTCAACGTGACTGACTGTGTGGCCTTCCCGACACGGCAATGAGTCAACAAGATACTGCACAGCGGAAGCAGAGCTTTGTTTGAGTTGGCTTCCGGGAATGCCCCTCACTCCTTTTTGCAAGCCCCGTCTCTCCGTGACAAAGTTGGCCGCAACCATTGACCAGAAGACAAAGGGTGGGGCCATTGACACAGTTCAGCCACTCCCTGTGCTCACACCCACAATACCCTGTTGTTCTCACAGAGCCTGTAATACGCAGTGGGAAAAATGTCCTCAGAAGTGGAGCAAGATCAGAGATGCAACAATTTTGCCACCTCCAAAAAGTTCCGCTCGGGGCAGTTGCTCTGTTCGCAAACTCTTCACTATGCCCATGGTCACAAGGTGTGTGTATGTGAGTGCATGCAAAATATGCCCGCAAAAAGAAGCATACTTTGTTGTTTGAGTCATGAACAAAAGGACCTCTGCAACATTATCATTTTTTAGCATTTCCACAGTGATACGGCTCAGCTGGAACAGGCCAGCAGCATGGAAAATGACCCCAACCAGCGATAACGAATACATAAGGAGGAAAGGGTATGCACACTTCAACATATGTGATAATATGAGGAATGTCCTCAAACCACAAACCCCACCTCAAAAGCACATCACAACAATTTAGTGTGCATGCATTCGTTTTCAATTCCTCATTGCCCTTACCTTGGTGTCTCTCCTCCATTAATCTTATTTTTGCTTCTGCCGCTTCCTCGTCCTCTGGGGTTTGGCTGAAGATAATACAAAGAGAAAGTTAGCTTCACAAGAGAGATAAAATCCAACTGAGGATAACACAATAAAGATAGCACAAAGGGGTAAAGGAAGTTACATGTGTTGTTGGAATTGACCATGAACCACCTCAAGTTCATTATAAAGATAAATTGGAATACAGTGTTTGTATCATGGGAGCAACGGCACTGATACATAAAGAGTTGTCACAGTGATATCTTTCAAGGTTGCAAAGAAAGACAAAAAAATAATCTGAAAAAAATATATATATATATATATAAACTTACTGAAATACAATTCACATGCAACAATCAGAAAAGAAAAGTGAAATCATCTGAACCTGATGCACATCTTCCATGCAAATCCTTCACGTTTGAAAGTATGAAAGAAACCTCAATGCAACTTTAATATATTCAGGATGATATACCGTAATTCTGAACTCTTACCGTAATCATGGACATGAGACAACTCGTCCCCCTAAACCCACCAAAAAGTAATTTATTTGTGAATCTTGGCAGTTAATCTATTTCAATTAAATATATCAAGCAGAAAGCATTCACAAATTAACATTTACCAAAAAAATACCCCACAAAATAAATGTTCATTGCAAAATACAACCTGCATAAACTGTCGCTGAAATGAACAAACACAGTCATGACTGGCTTGCAGTAAAGAGGTCCGATTGGATATAATCCCTCATGGGACAGCTTTCCAGCTCAATTCTTGGGAGCGAGACCACCCCAAACTGAAGACGGGCAGAGGCAGAAGTGCGTCTGTGGACCACTTCCATTCCGAAAGGAAAATCTGTCATTGCACACCCCTCTCCATCCTCCCTCCCCCAAAAGCCAACTATGAACTGCCGTTGTGGTGTTTTAAAGGCTGCAGTGCGATTCATCAATGTGCTTTCTCTCAGATAGAAAGAAAACTGGGTTTCCATGCTACCTGTATTAGTTGGGGGACATTAAACATCCCATGGAGTCCTTCGTGAAGAGTAGGCGAGCTGTCGCCAGTAACTGGTCAAATTGCAAATTCCTGTCCGAACTCCAGGCAAAAAGGCAATGGCAAACCATCAGAATAAACCCGAGTCGAAAAACCGCTTTGATGCCACCGACACACACAAACCGACAAACAAACAAGCAGTCATAGACTGGTACTTATGAAATCGTCAACCTGACCTCTGACCTTGTCGAATAAAAGCTGTCACTCGAGAAGGTAGTGACGCAAACTCGAAGTTTCTACGATGATTCTGTACCAAACCATCAAAAATCGAATGTTTTGGATGTTTGACCTCACTGTGACCTTGACCTTTCACCGATTTTGACAAAAATATAATCAGCACCAGCCATCACCCTCCTGAATCACGTGGTGGAATTTGACATTGGTAGCTTCTTCCGTTCTCGAGTTATCTGTACCAAACCATCAAAAATCGGATATTTGACCTCACTGTGACCTTGACCTTTGACCGATTTCGACCAAAATCGAATCAGCACTTGCCATCACCCTTCTGAATCACGTGGTGTAATTTGATATTGGTAGCTTCTTCCGTTCTCGAGTTATCGTGCCTACAAACAAACAAACAAACAAACAGAAACGGAAGTCATCAATATACTTACGAAATCTTTAGATTTCGAAAGTAACAAACAGAAACGGAAGTCATCAATATACTTACGAAATCTTTAGATTTCCTAAGTAACAAACAAAAACTTCAAATTATATCTTACATAAATCTGCACACCACCGGTTCAACGTTTTAGAACACCCCCATTTTTCCAGTTTTTACTGAAATTTAAGCAGTTCAAGTCAAGTGAATAACCTGAAATGGTAAAGAGCTAAGCGGTAAACTGCCAGAGATGAAGAAAAAAAGTTTAGGTAACCAAAAACTGAAAAAACAATGCAAATTTCATAGTTGTTAAAAAAGGCCCTTTTCACGGAACAAGTAATGGGTGAGCAACTGCAACGGTTCTGCAGCAATGGAAGTATATTAAGCCTTGAAAGTTGATGCAAAAAATTCCTGCAGGTGTCCCAACTTTTGTTGATTAGTTACAAACCCTCTGTCTGGAGAAAAGCAGCGTTGGAACAGACTTATTGCTCCACCCTCTGAAGCATTATTTGGACAATATTGCACTGCAGGAAGTAGTACATTGCTATAATAATGGTGAGAAAAAGACAATTAACAAAGGAAGACAGACAG
>BROF01003436.1:89853-114853 GCA_024346535.1 Eptatretus burgeri | reverse complement strand
GATTCTGTACTTCCGTGGCCAGCATGGTGCATTTGTGAGAAAACGTGATCTGAGAGTTCACTGAATGTTCGATTCTCACAGTGCAATTTATTCACAAGTCCCATGGCATCTGTGAGTGTCGCACTCGGATGAGGGACTTCTTCTACTGATAACACTTTGCTCTCAAGGTGCTTTGATAATACAGGCTTGTTTGTTTTCTTCATTGTACCATCACCATTTGATAATTCCCAGGGTAACGGTCCGAGTGGATGAGACAGGACATCATGCATTTCCAGTTTTCTGCTTTGAGCAATGAAAACCATGTTCGCAAACAACCTTCGGTCAGCTTTCATGACAATGTCTTTTTTGTTGTTCCTTTGATTGGTTTACTCTTCATTACACTGAAGGTCTTCAACTTTATTTTCTTAATTGGGTCATGGAAACAATCTCCCTTTTGAAGCCGTTGCTGTTCGAATTATTTGTAGGCGTGTTCTCCTTTCTCACGTGCTGCCAACAGGTCAGTGGATACCTCAGGAGATGCAACTGTCCCAGTGGAAATTCTCACGAGATCGGATGGATCCTTTCCAAAAGGGTTTGTCCAATTGTTTTCCAAGACATCGACCATTGATGTAACATCCGATTCATCTCTCTTTATGCGGGTCTTTTCAAGATCAGTATGCCTTGTGATCCACGAGCCTGACTAGAGATCTCCTGCCATAGTTGCCTCAGTGCTCCTGCACGATGTTCAGCTGTGAGGTAGTAACGCGACACCGCACCTGGTTTGAGACTGAAGCCACGGGTCCCTCCTGCCGTCTGGGTATCCTTGTTGACCGTCCCCTCAGTGGTCTGGACCATAGAAATTCTGGCGAATGGATTTGCATTTCTCAGCTGAACAGAGAATCCACCATTGAGAAAGTGGTCGTGCAATGCTGGGCAGGTTTCCTGCAAACGTGACATCTGGGCATAATAGACGGGAAGATATCTCGCATAATTGATTTTGTCCATGGCAAAGCACCAAGGAATCATACTTCGTATGCAGGAAAGATGGAGGGGCCAGTCACCTTCTCTGTCAGCCCGCAATCGTCCAAGTAGAATATCAACCATCTCTATGTATGTCATCCAAAAAGCTGCAAGTTTACCTCTCTCATGTCTTAAAATATTAAGGTAAGTGAGGAACAAATGAAGAATCGTCTGGCAGGACTCGTCAGTCATAGCAGCATCATGTGTGGCATGGCAAACATTCTGACGAAGCTCATAAGTTACACGAATAGTGTCATTGTACTTCGGAAGAGCTTCAGCATGGTTAGTCTCCAGCCATTCTTCAAAGCCTGACCATGCAAACCTCATTAGCATTTCATATGTCAGTTTATGAAGGCAGACAGCCCGGTATTACTGTTTCCCCCTCAAGGACCTTGTTGATTGATCCTTCGGCAATGACTCCTGATTCCACAGCGAGGTCTCGGAGTCCAGCATCCCCAAATATCTTGTCAATTGTGGACATCAAGTTGCAGATCGAATGGAAGTTCCCCATCATCAGCTTGAGTGCCCTATACTGCTCCGGATGTTTCCATACAATTTCTGTGGCCTTTGCATACAGTGCCTGATCAAAGACAACTGTAATGTTGTCAAGCTGTAGAGATGATTGGATAGAAATAGACTGCCGCAAGATTTCCTGGATGGTTGATAATTCGGTTACGGGTGCGTTAACTGTAGGCAGATATCCGATTGCATCTGCCGTAACTTGTTTTTGTTCACTTGTCAAGATATTAAATCCCGTCCAAGAACTTGTTGTTTGATCAGATGTATCATGCACACGCACCAAGACCCACAATAAGTTCCTTTGATGTGCTGTCAGGGCTGCATTTTCAAGAGCTGTAGTCAGTTCAGATGGTACAATTGTGGGCGGACTGCTCCTTTTCCCAATAACATATATTGGGACTTGTGCTTCTGGTGGCTTTATTGTGCGCTTCTTTGCCTTCTTGTTGGCAGTCATGGCTGGTATTGGTGGTGCACATGATAAGGATGTTGGCTGAACAATGATACCATTAATGTGATGTGAGGTTCCTACTCAACTTAGGACTTCCTCTTGTCTGTCGATATTGTTTAAGGCAAGGACTGTAGGGACAGAGGGGTGTACACACATGGGAAGAGGCACTTTGGCAAACTCAACACTTTCCAGCTTCCCCAAACATAGTGTTGTGTCTATTTCCTCTATGCGAGAGTATGAACATGCATTACCAAGCCTGTTCAATATTTTGATCAGTTCAACATTACCTGTTAGAGCTTTGATGGCCCAAGCAACTATAATGTGCTTTGGAGTCAGTACCTCCCCACTTGTCACAGCACTTACAATGTCCTGTGCAAAAGACCAAGTGAGTCTGTTGACACGAGCTGTCGGATCTTGTCTTTCAGAAAGTAAGGCATTCAAAAACTGCACTTAGGAAGCAGGTGGGGAAAAATATTGTGCGTTCAGTTCATCATGATGGGGGTTGGGGGGGGGGCCATGGCTGGTTACTGATGCCTTGTTATATTTTGTCCCGAAGGTAGATGGCCACTCGTTCTACCAAAGAGTGATACGCTTGCTCTTCATAATATGCATCAAGTTTGTTTTTCAAAGTTACATATTCAACAAAGATCGATTCGGCTGTCAAATTGTCCGGTCTGATATATACTCGGCGGCCAACGGTGAAGAAATGTAATGAATCTCCAAATTCCATCTCAAGGTTTCGTCGCAAGTGATTTTTCGTTGACCGGTGGACCTCATCTATACCATTTTATTGGAAGAAGGAAACAAGCTTGGAACATAGTTCGGTAAGGGAAACAATTCGCGGGTTAGAAAAAATATCACTTCAAATGGAACGAAACAGCATATTCAAAGCACATTTCTCTATAGCATGGTAAGCATCTTCTTCTTTGTCTTTTATGGTGGGGCATTTCTCTGGGCGTGTATCGTCTTTGTTGCAAGTTCGGTGATAGTGTGCTTCTGCCGCGACAATGTCTCGATGTTACAGAAAGTATTCTTTCATCCAGGCGCTTCATTGCAACATCATGAACTGTTTGGTCATCCCTGAGTTCTACAGCCACTCTCAGAGGATCGCGAGTCCTTGTTCCTTTCACGTATTTCGTTTGTCTCTCACAAAATATGCACAATTTATCATAGGCCCTTGAAGTGTGGCACTACCATCTCGTCGATTTGTGCCGATTGGAGGGGCCAGCTTCATCTCCAAAAGTTTGTTGTTTTGACAGATACGCTAATGATTTCTTATGAGTGAACTCTGCTCTACATTTCCTATGATAGTATACATCTGGTATTTCCGTGAGATAGTCATGTACAAACTTGAGGATAGGTTCGAACTGTCTAAGTTTTGCAGCCTCTTGAAGCGCGAGCCAAGATTGTTCATCTTGAGGTTTTGTAAATTCATTCCTCAAAGACTCTTTGGAGCATACAATACATGTTTGGACGTCTTTATTTGCCTTCTTTGCTTGTACCTCTGCTTCATCCATTATAATTATAGTGCAGTCATTCCGTGTAATTTCAGCCGGGGGTTGCGGTGACCCCCTCAGATTTTTCTGAAAAAATTCTCAAAGCTACCTTAACATATACAAGGAAGGTTTGCCAAGTTATAGCTCAAAATTCCAAGTAGTGTCCGAGATATGGCCTGACAAACACCCTAGGGGTGTTTCAATTCTGGCAGTCGCCAGTTGCAGATTTTTTATCTGAAGCATTTTTGGAGGGCTCTAAATTCCCGAGTTTTACAGAGTTCTGAAAATTCACACAAATAGTGTCTATTGGTGAGGTTTTCAGAATCTGACATAAAAAAATGTTCCACTTAAAATACCTTTAAGATAAGTACTCTCAAAAGTAGTGATTTGTAACATGCAGTCAAAAAAAATTGAGTTTTCAAATTGCTGCCAACAGTCAGTTTATTAATCATGAAGAATTTTGTTGCTTGATTACATAATCTTGTAACTGGATCATTTACACAAGAAAACTGAAACCTTTTGGAGCAAAATCTTGGGTGCTATAGGTGTCCTGAACTTTGCTCCAGACTCAACGACACTGAAATTTACCCCAGTTTTACCCCAAGTGTTCACCATGTTGACAGTAACACAGCTCTTTTAAATTGTTGTCACTTAAAGACTGATACATAGGCAAACTGTGGTAGAAATATTCAAGAGTTGTTCTCAATCCCTTCTATTTTTAAACGATTTTTATAAAGGCGCACTATTTTAAAGCAAGGACAAATGTGTCCACGAGCAGCGTCCTAAAGATTTTGTCGGCTAAAAAAAAAAAACAACTTCCGATATTTCGTCACGTGCCTTGATTAAGCCAATAGCGAAACGCGTCATAATGTCTTTACGTATTTACGATATATTGTGTATTTACAAAATAAATAATGCATTTACGAAATTACAATACGATAAATGGAATAATCTTTAAATAGTAACGTGAACTTTTCGAAACTTAAAAGCAAATGTCCGAATATATTTAAAAGTTCATGATAGACGCTCTCAAAAGGCACCGTCTATGTGAGGATGTGTACATGTGCTCAGTATTTAAGGAGATCCGGATCTCGTATATACAAGAGCCGAGTCCTCGAGATCAAGGTTTTGTCTTCACAAGAAGAAGAAGAAGAACAACAACAACAACAACGCCGAGCTCTCTATGACCAGCGTTCGCAACGCGAGACGCTGCTAAAAACATGTTCGATGAAAGATATAGAATAAAAGCAATAGGTGTGCTTTTGAAGTGGAAGCCATGTCAAGACTTTCCTTCTATTTTTAAACGATTTTTATAAAGGCCCACTATTTAAAAAAAACATGTTCGATGAAAGATGTAGAATAAAAGCAATAGGTGTGCTTTTGAAGTGGAAGCCATGTCAAGACTTCCCTTCTATTTTTAAACGATTTTTTATAAAGGCCCACTATTTAAAAAAAAACATGTTCGATGAAAGATGTAGAATAAAAGCAATAGGTGTGCTTTTGAAGTGGAAGCCATGTCAAGAATTCCTAAGCTGACACCACAATGAGCATGCAGTAGTGTTTCATGGTCAGAATAACTTTGTGGTTAATTTACTTTGGCTCAAAAATGTATTTTTCCAATTAAAAATGAGATGCCAACACTTATCTCAATCATGAAAAAAAGCACAATGCAAAATGGTGCATTTTGCATGTTATAAAAGTAATAAATATTTATCACATTATTAATCTCGTATCATAGAATTAAATTTGCACATAAACATCTGGCGAATGGATTTGCCCAGATTTCAAGATTTGCACGCACACACACACTTTGAGACCTGGGGCGTGAGCATTGAAAACCAACAGCTCGTATGTGCAGTGACCTTTGAACCCCACCGGTAGGCTGAATCTGATGCGTACATGCTACAGTCCCCTCAACAGAGGGAGATGACCAGGGGGAGGGTTGAGACAGAGAGATAGAGATAGAGAGGTGAAAGGGAGGTGGTATCGTTAAGAGGAAGAGGGTGAGGAATTACGGCAGATGTGATGCCCGGTTTTATTATCTGTCCAAGACAGGACACTTGCATTGTTGAATCACCCTGCCTGTGAAACACAGTGATGACAGTTTATAGCTGGGTTCTGATTCAAATCCAGGCTACACAGAGTGAGCATGCACACTTCTCGGCGTTCCCGCCGTGATGTGGCCATTCCTTACTTCATAACTGAAAACATTTTTCCTCATTGTGATCATATAATATATTTTGCCTTCCGACCTTCGGTGGAGAACCGCAGTATCACAATTGAAACTTGAAGAACGTGCCAAGGAGCTTCACCACTCAATGCACGAAACGTTTGATGAAACTTTTAAAAGTGAAATGTTTATTTTTTACTTGTATTTATCTATGCCGAAGTAACAGGTCATATAATGGAAGAACAAAAAAGGGAAACATCATGGTAAACAAAATTTCACAAATTCAGCAAGCCAGCCACCCCTTGCTGCACCACAGAACAACACATGGCCAAAGCAGGCCAGTCGTCCTGAACTTTGTTCAAGTAGATCGATTTGGAGTATTCAGAGACAGTGCCAATATTGAAGAGTGCTCACCAAGTGGCTTAAGCACTCTCATGAAACGACTGATAAACTGCTCGCTTGGCACACGATTAACAATCACTGAACTGTCATATTAAACATGCACCTCTTGGAGATGACCGAAACGTAAAATATGCCAAATTGGACAAATGAACACTTTTTTTTTGTCGGAGTCAAAAGTGCTTCGAAGTTCGATTATGTAGTTCAATTCTGTAATTCTGCTTAGTTTTAAGATATTCTCGAGGTTATCGCATGTGCGAAAATGAAATAAAGCCACGAATGCTGGCGTTTCCGGGTGTTCATAAGCATTGCAATGCACCCAGCGATTCATACCTATGATGAACAGGCATTTGATAATACGAGTGAGGAAAGTGAAAAAAACAACAACTTTATCATGAAGAAATCGTTGCGGCCTGTTCCAAGTCGAGGAATGGTTGAGCAGGCCAAAAAAAAAACATGGTGGCTTCAGACCCCAGCGAAGTTTCCGAGGATATGCCTCAAGGACGATGGAGAGCGGTGACCGAGGATGTGCCTGACAAACAGGGTTCCCACTCAATCTCAAAAATGAAATTCCCTGACATTCCCTGACTGTGTTGGTAAGGATTCCCTGACCTTTTCAAACGGGAGAATTTATAAAGTTATTTTAGTCGGCTCCTCCTCCCCAACACGGACTCCTTTCCATCACCATTTTGATTTATACATGGTGTACATGCAATCATTTTCAATTCTTTTCTTCTTTTTAAAATGCCAATACTAGCAGAAAATTGTGTCGGCTTCAAAATTTATTTGAATCTTAAAATATGTAGGTGTGCTTTAGACAACTTCTGAATACCATTTTTGTTGGGAAATTAAACTGATCCTTCATTTGGGTGTTAACTTTGGTCTTTTTGAAAATGGTCCAGAAAGTACACTTTCCCAGCTAGTACTGGCATTTTAATTTTTGTTTATCAACATAAAACTTACAAAACACAAATCATACTAATGTCAAACGTGCCAGGTACCATGACGAGATCAGAATTATATCAGAAAAAAATTTAGCAACATTTAGGACATCTAAATCCTGCAAAATAACAACGAAACATTGATATTGTTAATGTGACATTGCAGACAAGCAAGAACACCCGATGATATTGCAGAAATGACTAACAGACTACTATATTGTACATTTTTCTCCAAGCATCTAGTCCTAAAAAGGAACGTTTGTTCAACTTCTACGGTTTGGTGGGTACTCCTCTACCATTCCCTGCGGATGCAGTTACGTTCACCGCCGCAGAAGTGAAATTACTCAAATGTTACATGGGAAGTTGCAGTAACAGTCGAGATGTTATATACTAGAATTGCGAAAATGTCAATAACATCAAGCAGCGTGTGGAGCTTAGAATTGTATGGTTGGAAAAACTAGCAATTAAGGAAACAAATGTGAATTGTTTGAGTAACGTTATTACAATAGTTAACATATACACTATACAGTATGGACAGTTGCTTACATGAAGTGAAATGTCAGTTTGTTACTTCTTTAGTTTCTGTAGTTCTGCTATTTCCATATCAACGTTCCGAGATTCAGTTGCTGCTTCTTCCATAAATTTTGCCTTTTTAGTCTGAAGCACTTTTATCTGCTCACATGCTTTCTTTTTAGGCCGAATCAAAATATCGTGAGCAGACCATATTTGTTTCAGGATTCCAGAAATACAGCACAACATCCATCTGCCCTCGCCGAGATACCCAGTTCATTGCTTCATCAAAGCATACTACAATTTTTGAACATTTCAGAACAGTACGTAACAGAGCATTATGAAAGTATCGTCCCAAACCATAAGTATGTAGTATGACATCTTCGCGCTTCCCAACGTGATCTTCTTAACAGTTGTACTGTCTGCAAACATCAACTGGAAAATGTCCTTCAAGTCCTTGCATGAATTCATCAAATAATGGGACATAATGCATTTCAGTGCCCACAGAATTTCAGCATTTGTTACATCTTTACTGACATATCCAGCAATGGTTACTGTGTGTTGTTGTTGGTTTTTATCAGTCCCAATAGAACTTGTTTGTGATGTCAACTCATCAGCGGCACTAGGAGTTGACTTGCTAACTTCAGAAGCAGAAGCAGTAACAGTAGCAGCTTCAATCACTGTCGTCGATGGCTTTACAAGGTAAGACATTCGGGATCCTTGACCTTTAGTTTGCCTACTAGAAGCATACATTTTTATATGTATGCTTCTCGTATAGAAGCATACACATATTACACACTGAACACCTGAGCTTAACGAAAGGGTACAACTGCAATCTATAAACAGCTTTAGCCCCTCAAATCACACAAAGACATGGTAAAATCTTTGTTTCTGTCATTGAATGGGGCACACTCCTCATGGCTGAAATACAAAGATAAAGTCAAGACTGGCAACTGTACAGCTCTGACTTTCATGAAAATAGCAACAAAGAAACATTTATAATCGTGAACAAAATTATTGACTGGGTGTAAAGGGTACTAATTAAGATCATTAGGCACTAATTACACATTTCCCTGACCAACAAAAAAAATCCCTGAAAAATCCCTGACTTTCCCAAACCAACCTCAATTCCCTGACTTTCCCTGACTTCCACTGACTTCCACTGACTTTCAAGGTCAGTGGGAACCCTGACTAAGGATATAATTAAATAAGGCAGTGAATTATGTTAAAAATGGGTGTTTAAATTAACCCAAACACCCAATTTTCATTCATGCACTTCATTGGAGTTTTCTTGGTATTCATGCAAAGTTTCAGGCTGCGAATTTCATGGTTACTGTGTGTTATGCGAATTTCATGGTTTTGGAGTTATGGAATGGGCACGCACGCACGCACGCACGCACGCACGCTCGCACGCACGCTCGCACGCACGCACGCACGCACACACACACACACACACACACACACACACACGCCAAGCAAGAGGCCGCTTCACTTACAAGATCTCCACAACTGCAGGCGGCGAGAGCTGCCATTCTAGGCAAAGCAAAATTGCACTTCACCACACGTGCATGCCACCAGACATGGCCATGCAGGTACGGACACACGACATGGGGGAAATCCACTGGGGGCAGAAACAAACCTTCTTGGTGAGGTTCTCCTTCTATTCAAGTCTCGACTCCTCAATACCTTTTCCCCCAAACTGGAAAAGGAAGTCTGCATGAAGAGCTGAGTGACCAGACATTGTTGTGAGAGTAGTGTATACATCACAGTAATAATCACACTGAAAATGTCAAATTCATGATAATCGTACATGCACATGAATCATTTGCAGGTGACAGTCATATCAAAATGGTACAAAACAAACCTTGATGAGCTTATTCACATCCCTCTGCATCTCCATGCTTCTTTGGATCACAGCATGGTCAGAACTGTTGTACAAGATAGCATTGGTGAACATAACCATGATGTCCCTCTTGAAGTCAGCTATGGTGTGGATTTCACCATTTTTGATGTTCTTTTTGATGGTCCACAAGGTCATGGGCCTGAAGTACAGAAAGCTGGCTTTATACATCACAGCACTTTGATCATGGTTTTTTTTACACACAACTTTTCAATTCTCATGTTATTTGGACCATAAGATAAAAAAGGTACAAACAAAGGATGCAAGTGTTTGGAGAATGCTCTCATACTTGCGAACTTTGAAGTGATAGCTGGATGCGAAGTTGGTGATTCGGTTCAAAAAAATATTTGCATTCCTGTTGAGAAAAAAAGCCCAAAATGTATGTCCTCCAATCAGAACATCCAATCAAATGTAAGACCATCCTCCAATCAGTGAACAACAATAAACACTGCGATTCAATTTAAAATTGCAAACATGCATCAAAAACATCGGGGCAATACCCCTGGGCGCTCACCTGGTACTGGCTGGATAAGATAACCAGGCAACAACTGGTGGGCAAGGATGAACCACAAAATATGTAATGGAGAAGAAAGTAAATACCTATGGATTTTTTTTTCATCCAATGAACAAACTTTGGGACATCACAGGTGAGGGAGGTGGTGGTCAACTTTCATTGGAATTGTATGTGCAGTTTCTGAGAAGAAAGAAAGCAAATACCTCTTTTGGGGGGCAACCCCGACGCAGAAACCCTTAAAACCCAATTTTTTTTGATGTCGTGAACAAACTTTAGTACATCACGGGTGATGAAAGTGGTGGTCAAGTTTCATCGGAATTGTGTGGGTGGTTTCTGAGAAGAAAGAAAGCAAATGCCTCATTTGGGGGGGCAAACCTGATGTAGCATCCCTTAGACCCTGATTTTTTATTGCCATGAACAATCTTTGGAACATCATGGGTGAGGAAGGTTGTAATTGGGTTTCATTGTTATTGGGTGTGTAGTTTCTGAGAAGAAAGCAAATACCTCTTTTGGGGGACAACACACACGTAGAATCCTTTCGAGCCCAATTTTTTAATGTCGTGAACAAACTTTAGAACATCATGGGTGATGTCGGCAGCGGTCAAGTTTCATCGGAATTGTGTGTGCAGTTTCTGAGAAGAAAGAAAGCAAATACCTTTTTTGGGGGGCAAACCTGATGTAGCATCCCTGAGACCCCGATTTTTCTAATGTCACAAACAAACTTAGGTACATTATGGGTCATGAAGGCAGTGGTCAAGTTTCATTGCAATTGTATGTCGTTTCTGAGAAGAATGAAAGCAAATGCCTTTTGGGGGGCAAACTTGATGTAGCATCCCGAAGACCCTCATTTTTTTAATGCCATGAACAATCTTTGGGACATCATGGGTGATGAAGGTTGAAATTTGGTTTCATTGTAATTGGGTGTGTAGTTTCTGAGAAGAAAGCAAATACCTCTTTTGGGGGGAACCCACACATGGAATCCTTTCGAGCCCAATTTTTTGAATGTCGTGAAGAAACTTAAGTACATCATGGGTGAGGTAGGCAGTGGTCAAGTTTCAATGGAATTGTGTGTGCAGTTTCTGAGAAGAAAGAAAGCAAATACTTTGGGGGGGGGCAAACCCCCTCCCCACAGACCCCCTCAGACTTGGAATGGTTTTTAATTGCATGAACAAATTTTGATAAGCCATGGGTGATAAATGTTGTGGTTAAATTTCATCAAAAATTGTCTGTGTGGCTTTGGAGAAGAAAGTAAATACATATTTTGGGGGGCATCCCTTAACTCACCCAAAGAGCCAGATTTTTCTCATGTCATGAAGAAACTTTGGTACATCATGGGTGATGAAGGTTGTGGTGAAGTTTCATTGGAATTTTGTGTGGCTTCTGAGGAGTGTGCAAATATCTTTGTGGGGAGGGGCAAACCCCCCCCAAAACTCCCTCCGTAAACCCCCTCAGACAACAGGTCAGGTCAGGAATGGGAGCATGCACCAGAGCAGCGCGTCGCTGCGTCCACTTTCCGCCGGTACTCCAGGGGCCTACGTCTGGCCATCCCCCAGGCAGATGCCTGGCCCATCCCCATCTCCTTGAGATTCCGATCAACCTGCTGCAACCACGAACCACGTGGTCGGCCCATTGGCCTCTCCACTCACGAGACTTCCTCGCTGAGAGAATCTGGTGAGCAGGATCAGCGTTAGTCCGTGAGCGTCAGCTGCGGCTGTTTGGACATGTGGCTCGTTTTCCTATGCAGGTAACAAATCTCATTTGAGTCTCTCTCAGCAACCGCTCGTTGGACACAAAGTCCGACCAGCGATAGCCAAGGCTTCTCCGAAGAGACCTGGTACCAAAGGAATTAAGTCTCTGTCTCAGATCCTTGGTCAGAGTCCAAGTCTCGCATGCACAGAGCAAGACTGGAAGCACCAAGGACCTGAAGACTCAGACTTTCGTCCTCCCGCACAGGTAAAGGCAGCGCCACATTATCTAGTTAATCCATGACTCCACAGGCCCGACCCACACGTCCATTGACCTCTGACTCACAGCCAGCAGAGACATGAATATCACTGCCAAGCTAAGTGAAACTCTCCACGACGTCAACATCCTCACCACAAACAGGCAAACAAACATCGATTGTTTTTTTAATGCCGTGAACAAATTTTGGTACATGACGGGTGATGAAGGTTGTGGTCAAGTTTCATCAGAATTTCAGGTGTGGTTTGTGAGAAGAAAGCAAATACCTATTTGGGGGACAACTCCCGTGGACACCCTTCGGGCCTGATTTTTGCCTCCGCAAGTGAAGGTGAAGGAGGTCATATTTTCACCCCTTTCTGTCTGTTTGTGTGCAGGATAGTTGAAAAAGTTGTGGACGGATTCAGACGAAACTTAATGAAAGGTTGGGTGTGTGAAAGGGAGGAATCGATTCAATTTTGGTGAAGATCCGAATCCAGATCTGGATCAAATAATTTTTTTTATTTTACAAGTGATTCTTCACCATTGAGAGATGTGGCCAAAAACGACATATACAGTAGCATATTTCAAAAAATTATTGGTCCTGATATGTTCTGCTGGATTGCGTGGCAGAGGTGTGCACTCCGAGTTCCCTTCCAATTGAGTGTATTTATTTCTTTCAATACTGTATATTAATCGTTTCCATCTGGCTTTCATCTCAGGTCTCTCCGTTCGTGTTGTCTCGTCCCCTTTCAATAAACTATTATCTCAATCAAGGATCCCAGGTGAGGGAAGCTACGCTCTCCACTTGATTGTGATTCGCTTTAATTCAGCCATTTACGAAGCATATCGCTTCAGAGCAGCATGCCCACGTCAACACACAAGTCGACTCAGCAATATGATTTTAAGTACATGCTGTCTTTTGATTCAACCCTTCAGGGAAGCAAATTTAGGCACGGCGATAAAAAAGTTCCTGTTTTTCCTCAAAACATTGATTGTGTACAACAATCAAATCACTCACTTGTGACTTTCTGCTGCATGCCACACCGACATCATTCGTCTCTTCCAAACCTGTTGGGCCTGCAGCAGTGCTTCTCTGTGCTCGCTCCCGATGGAACTATGATGCAGAAAGAGAAAATGTGCAGCAGTGGGGAAAGGGAAAGGGTGGTGGGAAAGAGACCAATGGTTGATAAAATATTTGTAATTTTACTCTGAATAATTACCGGCAGCAAAAGAAAATAATTTCAAAACCTTATTTATTTGTAACTCAGGGAAGGCACCAACTGACACCACTGAAGTAAAATAGGTAAACGCCACTGAGTACAAAATAGGATGAAATAACTGAATGAACAATGAACCCATTCTAATAGCAAAAGCAACAAATATGAATTCCACATGGAAACCAATAATTACATTTGGACTTTTCTTATAATTTCATAACAATGAAACAAAAGTCATTTCATAATCATATTTGTCCATCTCCAGCACTGTTGAAGTAAAAATAATTTGGAAAGAAACTCGATGCATTCATTTTTAAAGTCAAAGCAACAATACACAACTCACAATGGTGACAATGCTGAACTGTTGGGTACGGAGAGTGACGAGAAGGTCGACTGTGTCCTGGGGTTGTTGTGGACACTTGACCCATCCTTGCTCACTCTGGGCTCGATGTGCAGCTCTCTCCTCCCTTCCTC
Organism: Eptatretus burgeri; assembly: GCA_024346535.1. Classification (NCBI taxonomy): domain Eukaryota; kingdom Metazoa; phylum Chordata; class Myxini; order Myxiniformes; family Myxinidae; genus Eptatretus; species Eptatretus burgeri. Next base: position 101,325 of record BROF01003436.1, on the reverse strand, counting down.
AATATTGCCTACATCGCTCCTGGCTTCATCCCTTCTCACTGCCTCTCTTTCCTGGCCCTGCCCATCAACAATGCAATATTAAAAAAAAATCAAGGAAGCCCTTTGGTTACAAGTACAACTGCTGTCACAATCTCAAAAATAACTTCAAGTGCGTTTTCTAACTGTGAGCAGTTTTAGTCAGGTACCACGCTGCCCCACTTCGACACAACCCTGCTTTGCTCGAACACCTGACCCAAGACGTCCTCTTTATCAAATCAAATTCAGAATGGGTGATCGATCACATCTTTAGAGTTTAGCGATGATCGGATAAGGTTGCTTTTTCCAACATGACTGCAAAACCATGTGACCGATGACAATGAAATTTTCAACCAATATTCCCGATGCAAAGTTGTACAAATGAAATTTTTTTTTCTCTGAAACCACTTCACCTTTCGATACGAGGCGTTGCAGTTGTGATGCACTATCCTTGCTGCATATATTTTATTTAACAATGTCTTCATCATTCATGTGGTGAGACAACCACAATGGTTCAAAGGAGAATATTAAAAAAACGATATCTCAGAAATCTCTGTAGTGATCGATGCAAAGTTTTGCAGTTATGATCCACTACCCTCGCTCCATGTAATGTCATATGTTTCACATTGATCCATTAAGCAGTTTCGGAGAAGGTTTTTGAAGGATCGGTTTTCAAACTAAGATGGCTGCCAAACCACGTAACCGATGACATCAAAAATTTACACTTTACAAAAATTTACACTAATTTACAAAATTTTAGAGGGGGGGGCACTTTTGCCGATAAGACATCAGTGTGAGAGCCACCACACCACCTCCAGGACTCCATGATGGCTGCTGTTCGACCACACCTTCACATGCTCTTCTTCATTGTGGTGAACTGGGCTGCAAGCAGAATTGTTTGCAATACTGCAACCATAATATACTGATGTAGTTATGTTACTTTTATGCTTAATGTTGGAACACTCATTTGAAACCAATGCGTACATTTGATAGCATTTATGGCGTATTATGATGGGGTGTTTTCACAGTTGTGTAATATCGACCACACGTCAGGGGCCGCACTTAGGCCAACAGGGGGTGACAGTGGCTCATGGGCCATGCAATGAAGAACAGGGGTGGAGAGGATCACATTTCTGAAGTTTCATGTTGATCGGACAAGGTCTGTTTTTCTATACAATATGGCTGCCAAATCATGTGACGTATGACGTCATCATTTTGACACTGTTCAGCAATGGTGTTTGATGACAATTGGAAAGTTTTGCTTCCATAGAATAAGCGGTTCCAGAGAAAACATTTAATATATTCCTTCAATCCAGTATGGCTGCCATGACCTATCAATAATTCATGAACAACGGAGTATCCCCAAGGCTTGAGGAACACGTACGTGAAGTTTCCCTTCGATCTGTCCAGCTGTTCTGGAGAGGATTTTGAAAGGTTTTAGAGTAAACACAAGATGGCTGCCAGACCATGTAACATCAAACACCAGAGTTATCAAACTTTATTCAACATGGCTGGTCAATCATTTGTGTGCAGTACCACTTCGATCTCAAAAGTGGTCTGGAGAAGATTTTTTTTTTCTTGCTCCGGACTTGCTGCATATTGTTGGATCATAATGACGAAATTAGCGAATGGGAGTGTTTTTATCTTTGCTGGTGATCTTGGGAGGGCGGGGGGGGGGGAGGTTGCCAATTCTCCTCGTGAAGGTGTGTCGTGTCGTGCCGTTCAAGGTGGGAGAGAGAAGTCCCCACCCTTCACAGTACAGTATTCCTGTCCCCATGTTTTCCAGTGCAGTGAGGGCTTTTGAATTATCAGTAGGAGGGATTATTTTGCTTCAGGCACATAACCCAGGTTATTTTGATTTTTGCTGATACAGAGCTGTCAGTTGCCTACAAACCAACCAAATAAAGGTATGCACCAGAAGAACCTGTTGCATGCGTGAAACAAGATTGACCTTTGGGCGGGTACTCTGCTAGTCCTTGCAATAATTCACGGACCGGTGTTTGGTTGTTGCACTACTCCTCCTACGGTTCGAGGCTAATTACGTCCAGACTTGCGACATAGGATGAGCATGACCCCAATTAATGTGTACGGGAGTTTTTATCTTTGATGGTGGTTTTGGGAGAGGTGGGAGGGGAGGAAAATTCTCCATGTTAATATGTATCATGTGGCGACGCCTCCAGGTAGTGTGAGGGTATTACAAGTCTTCACCATTGACAGCACAGTCCAGTATTCCTTTCCCCATGGTTTTGAGTGCAGTGAGGTGTTTTTAAATATAAGCAGTTGGTATATTTTTACATCATGCACAAAGCCCAGGTTATATTCTATTTTTGCCACTGCAGAGCCTTCAGTTGCCTATATACTTCCGATACAGACCTTTCAGTAAGATTGGGTGACGTTGACCTTTTGACCACCCAAATAAAGGTGTGGGACAGAAGAATGTGGTGCATGCGTGGAACATTGCTTGGAGGGCGGGTACTCTGCTCTTAACTATAATTCACGGACCGGTGTGTGTCTGTGTTTGTTTGTTTGTCGCAGTATTCCTCCTGCAGTTCTGGGCCGATTTAATCCAGACTTGCTGCATCGGATCAGAATGACCCCAATTTGTATACGAGGGTGTTTCTATCTTTGCTGGTGGTCTTTGGGGAGTGGGCGGGGAAAGGGTGGGGGAGGGAAGTTTGGGCAGAGACGCAAATTCTCTCTGTGAATGTGTAGTGTCACAGTGATAGGGAAGTACAAGTCACTACCCTTTGCAGTACAGTATTGCTGCCCCCACGTTTTACAGTGCAGTGATGTGTTTTGAATTATGCAGTGAGAAATATTTCAAAATACATCCTTTTGAATAAGGATAACAAAATAACCTACCCCGCCGCTCCCGCAGAGAGCGGGTCCTTCAAGTAAAAATAGAAGGAATTTGAAAATGCAAAAGCTGTCCACATTCTTTTTCTTCTTCCGTATGACAAAATCAGCCAAAATAACAAAAGGACGATTTCAGGAGACCATGACCTTTTGATGTTAAAGCAATAGGTTTCAGTGACCCAGGATGCAAACCCTGCTCAAATTTCAAGTCAATCCAATGGAAACTGAGGATTGGGTGACCTTGACCTTTTGACCTCAAAACAATCAGCCTCTTGCATTTTATTGACGAACCAATTCAGTGACTATATGCACACCCTGTCCAAATTTCAAGTCAATCGGATGAAAATTGACGATTTTAAGCAACCTTGACCTTTTCATCAAAAAAATATAAATATATAATCGGCTTCTACCTTTTGATTGGGAACCAATTCAGTGACCCAACATGCAAATTCTTAAAATTTCAGGTCAATTGGATGCAAATTGACAATTTATGATGCTGACCTTTTGAGGTAATTATTAATGTCTTTTCTATCTTCTCATGATAAAGATTTGCAGATAATTTGATGACAAAAGCTCAAATTTAAATAAAGTTAAGGCCCAGACAGACACAGACACACAGAAGTGATTGCAAAACCCGTCTACCACTGCACGGGGGATGGGCGAATAAATAAATAAATAAATAAATAAATAATAAAACTGTGCAGTACATTATTTTCACATTGGAACTATTTTGGGAAAGCTCTGACGACAATCTAAGTTATTCTCGACTTAAAACTGGAAGCTTTCAAAACATTTGTGGCCTCAGTGTGAAATTTCATAAATGATGGAACAATGACATCCCAATGATCACATCTGGCAATCAAGAAACAGATACAATCCACAAACTGGAACATTACCTTATCCAGCAGCCTCACAAACCTCTCGTTTGATGCCCTTTTTCCTGCAGCAACAACAAAAATTTTTTAATGGGAATTAAATTATGCAACAAGGTAAAACATGAATGCAAATATTTTTGTCATCAAATTACAAACACTGAAGGGACAGAGCAAAGTCTCAATGGGGATTTTATTTGGATTGATGGTCATGGAGCTGCAGCTTGTGAGCAAAACAAAATGATGGGGATTGCAAGGAAAATGGATGACAGAGATTGCAAAGGAAAACACAGCACAGAGGGACATATTATTTAAAACAAATTGCCTTCTCTTCCTGTAAAGCACATAAGACAAAAGGCAATCTCAGTTCATCACACAAAGCCCACAACAAACGTGTGTCCATTATCAGGAGAGTCAGAAAACATAATCTGTCCAACCTCAAGATCGAACTTCAAGATCTGTTTGTGAACAGGATATTTCAAAAAGTTGGACGGATTTGGACGAAATTTAGTGGAGAGGCTGGATGTGTGACAAGGAAGAATTAATTCAATTTTTGTGAAGATCCAGAACTGGGTCCAAGAATTTTTAAAGTGATTATTCACCACTGAGAGGAAGGGCCAACAAGAAGAGCACTTTTCGATGTCGCGACATTGCCAGATATGCCTACACCCACATTATAACATCATTTATACATACTTGAACAAAGCTTGATTTCAATCCCTGAACCCAGATTCAAAATAATAAATAACACGGGAGAGTACCCATCCCAAGTGGTGGGAAAAGTTATCAAAGATATTCATCCCCAGTAACGGTAAAAGTTGAAGCCAATCTATCAATTTAAATAATATTGTTGAGGCTCTGCGAAGGCTGCACTCTCCCAAGGCAATGGCACCCAACAAACAGCAGTCCTGAGACAGTTATTTCATTAGTATTAGTTGAGTAAGCCCATACATTATGTCGAGTGGGTTATTGGGACAAGACGCATTGCGTCGGGCTTTTAGTTGGGTCTTCAATTCCCCTTTGCTGTTCTTTCATCCATTTTATTTCAAACATGATCTTCTTCACGCATGCCTACACGCCAGACCAGACAGGAACGCTCTCGCGATGGTCTCATGAGCAATATGCACACCATTTCCCCATTTGAATTGTGCGCCATTCACAAATGGACGCCTCACCATGCTCACCATGATGCCATAATGCTCACCACAACGCCTCCTTAAAATCCCCACAGAAACCAACGCTCGACCGTCTCACCACAACCACTTCAGTCTTTCACCACAACCACCTTAACACTGAAATGTCCTCACCAAAAACACCACAGTGCTTTCCCCAACTCACTACAACAACCGCAACAACGGTTAGCTCTCTGGATGCTCACCACCATACTTCGAGATGCCAGGGAACAGAGGTACCTGTGAGTCGGCACACATGCAACTCAAAGCACAAATACGCGCTGGGACTCACTCGACAACATCTGGAGAGCCCTGGCACTCTGCTAAATAACAATGCTCTCAGGGAGCCAAGTGCACGTTCATGGCTGAAGGGTGCTCCCGAAAACCCATGCCCAACGCAAATCTCGGAGTTCAGTTGCGTGGCCAAGTTGGTGGGCAAATGAAGCCATTTTTGGTTCCAGAGTCTGGTGGGATAACTACTCAGGTTGGCATCAACACGCCAATGGGAATGCTCAGAAACGCCCGCAGGGCCTTTTGATCCATTTTCAGGCTCTTCCTTTGCCCAGGCTCCATAAAGATAGTGGCAGAAAGCTGATCAAAGGACTCATTCTCCAAGCCTGAGGTGAGATAACAGCGCAAGCCATAAAGCAGTCATCAAGGGTGATCGTGTGGTGAACAAGCAGGGCGGAGCGAGCAGTCATCGGCGTTACTGAGACGTTATCGGGGTATTGCCGGGTCATCGGCGCTCGGCTGCATTCCGCAGGCAATGCTCATTACCCTTTCCAGACTCTTTTACACACCACTTTAAGCTATCCTCTCAAACATCTCTCTCCCATCAACTGTCTTGTCTAATTCAGGTGCAGAAACTAAAAGAGTAACAATAACTGATATGCACCTCCTTCACACTTCCTCCAGTGCATCACACCTGCACCTCATTCACCCCTCAGTTACACCTCCCATTCAAGCACCATAGACTCCCCAGTTTTTTCCCTCCTCCCCCCTTCAAAGCGATTGGGTTGCTGAGGTCCGTCAACCGCACCAGGTACCAAGAGGTCGCTAACTCCTCAACTGCTTCTTCTTTTTTCCTCAGGTGTGTGTCTGCGGGCACCTGTTTGAATAAGTTCAGATTGCAGAAGTTGAGATCTGTTGCGCTCGCACTGTCTTCTTTTGTGAATAATAACTATTTTCTATTGCCACACCCAGGAATCCTTGCTTTCCCCTGCTTTACATATGGTAATAAACCTTCTGTTGTGCCACATGACCTTTCCTCACCCTCGCTTGAAATAAATTGCTTATGTTATAAATGAACCCAGCCTGGCACCTGTTTCATCTTTTCCTTCTTTGGTCCAACATGGTCCACACATTAGTTCAGGCAGGAAGTTTTTCCCCACCGAAGTTGCTTTTGTTCACCAATGCACAGTAACTGTACATTAAATGGTAATAAACTTAAAAGAAAAAAATATTAAATTAAACTTCAATCAAGAAAATGGAAGTTTAAAAAAAAAGATAAAACTATAACAAAATGGACATAGATCATCCATACACTGCAGTTGTTTCGATGCTGATTGGTTCGAATAAATAAGTTTGGCTGAGGCCGGCGTATTGATTGCGTTTCAGAACTTCCGCATCCGCACTTCCGCATTCTGCATTTGCTCTGGAGCAGTCACTCCAGCTGTTGAAGTTGTTTTGCATCAGGCAATCGTGTAAAAGAGGAAATGCTCTTCTGCCATCCCATGGAAAGTTATACAACAGCAACAGATATTTTTCAAGTGGTATCAAACTTCTTCCAGGAAAATCAACTTTTGTGGGACTCGCTGGAAGGGGTGTGCACTGATGGAGCTCCGGCCATGCTTGGTTTGCAATCTGGTTTCATTACAAGAGTGAAAGAAAAAAGTCCATCTGCTATAGGTACGCACTGCATCCTTCATCGTGAATCCTTTGCATCCAGAACTCTACCTGCTGAAATGAGAGATGTCATGAACCTGGCCATCAAGGTAGTCAACTTCATCAAAGCTGGAGCCTCAAAAAGCTGTGTGTGGATATGGATTCTGAACATCAAGCCTTGCTTTTCCACAAAAACGTACGATGGCTTTCGAAGGGAAACATGCTTGGACGGCTTTATGAACTACGACAAGAAGTGGCAACATTTCGTGATTCACAGCAGAAAGCAGATCTCCATGACAAAAGCCAGTCTGAAGGATTTTTGCTCTCTCTGGCTTACCTGGTGGACATCTTTGAAGCGCTGAATGCCATCAACCTCAAACTCCAAGAGAAAAACATCAGCATAATCATGCACCATGACGTCATTCGAGTCTTCATGGCCAAACTCGACATCTGGAAATGGCAAAGTGAGGTTGGAAATACAGGCAGTTTTGCTAACTTGGATTCTGCTCTCATTCACAGTCACCTTGATTCTGCGTTAATGAAACAAATAATTACTCATCTGATTGAATTGAAAGCAGAATTCATCAGATACTTTCCAGATATAGATGAGAAGCATGAAGACTGGAAATTCATTAGGAACCCATTTCAATGGGAAGTAGCTGATATTTCAGACTAAGTGCAAGAGGTGTTTCTTTAGTGAAAGTTTAACTCCTCGGATGAAGAAGACTTCAAAAAACTGGATCGAGAGACGTTCCGGGTCACGTCCCTTCCTGCTTAACCTTTGATCTCACATCAAGCTCTTTGGATTCTGACAATGTTTGGATCAACGTATCTTTGTGAAGCCGCATTTTCCACGCTCGTTGCTGTCAAGACCAAGTACAGAAACAAGCTGAACGCTGAAGGGGACTTGCGTTGTGCTCTCTCTGGCATTCGACCACACATTCAAGATCTGGGAGCAAAGAAGCAATGTCAAGTATCTCATTAAGTATGTTGTGTATATGAGTGTTGATCATACAGAATTCTTTGTTCAATAAAAAGACTAAGAACATGCATTTTGCCAGTTTTTTCTTTTAATTCAGGAGGGATTTTTTATCATTTGGTTGAAGACGTGAGGGGTGGGGGTGTGGAGGCAAGGACTAACTACAAAAGGGGGGTAGGGTGGTAAAAGAAGTTTAAATAATAAGATGGAAGACCTTGAAGCCAAAGTAGATAGTGAGGAGTACGATATAGTTGCAGTGAGTGAGACATGGTTTCAGGAGGAGAGTAACTGGAGGACATGATTAAAGGCGACAAAGTGTATCGGTGTGATAGGAAGGAGAGTATAGGAGGAACAGCAGCAATCAGGTTAAAGGACAGCATTGCATCAAAAAAGGGGTAACATGAAGGAAGGAAGGAAGGAATGTTGAGGATTCTGTCTGGGTCGACATTAGAGATTGTAAAAACAGTAAGATACTGGAAGGATGCTTTTATAGGGGTCCAGGTGGGAAGGAAGAGGAGGAAGGAGGAGTACATGAAGAATTCAAAAGGGCATGTGGTTTGGGAAGAGTATTAATTATGGGGGATTTTAACTTGCCAGGGATAGATTGGGTCTTGGAACAGGGAAATGGCTGAACAGATGAGGATTTTCTAGTTTTTGTGCAGGATTTCTTTTTAACCCAGTTTGTAGATAAGCCCACGAGGGGGGGGGGTGGTGTTAGACCTCCTTTTAAATAACGATCTCAATATGGTTGAGGAGGTGGAGGTCGGGGAGCATTTTGGAGCAAGTGTCCATAACATCGTGTGTGCAAAGATTCTGTTAAGGGTTAGAGTTCAGGATAGTGGGATAAGGCTATTCGATTTCAGGAAAGCAAACTTTGAGGGTATGAGGAGAGAATTGGGTGATGGAGATGAGGAGATGCGAACAACAGGACAATCAGCATCAGAGAAATGGGAAACCTTGAAGGACCAAATGTGTGGAGTGCAGAGTCAGTACATCACAATGAGGTGTAAAACTACAAACAGAAAGAGACCAGGGTGGTTGAGCAGTGATATAAGGAATGCTATTAAGCAGAAGCAGAAGGCATTTGCGAGGTTTAAAATAACAGGACTGGAGTAAGATGTACATCACTTTCAAAGTAAACAGAGGCAAGTTGAGAAAATAACTCAGCAAGCCAAAAGAGAGTATGAGAAGGACATGGCTAAGAATATTTAACATAATAGCAAAGCTTTCTTTCAGTATATCAGGGGAAAAGAACAGGTGAGGACCTGTGTGGGCCCTTTGAGGAATAGCACCAGAAGAGTGGTTATTGATGAAGGTGAGATGGCAGGCTTATTAAACAAGTAATTTTTTTCAACTTTTACACAAGAACAGTCAGGCGAATTGCCAATAGCTGAGAGGATCTATCAAGGAGGTGAGGAAGGGCTTTTACAAAAGATACAGGTTGGAGTGGAGGTAGGAAAGGAACAGCTTAGAGTAGCAAATGTAATGCCATTATTTACGAAAGGACCCAGAGAAAAATTGGGAAATGAGAGACCTATTAGTTTGACTTCAGTTGTGGGGAAGGTGTTGGAGACATGAATTAAGTACCGGAAGAGGAACAATTTAAGCAAATACAAAATAATTAAATGTAGACAGCAAGGGTTTAACAAAGGTCATTCCTGTTTATCAAATCTTTTGGAGTTCGATGGGGCAGTGTCTGATTGGGTGGATGATGGAAAGGTAGTGGACATAGTATATCGACTCTTGAGGAAGGGATTTGATAAGGTTGTCGGAGGTTGTTCGCCAAAGTGAGGGCTTGTGGAGTGGCTGGTCGGGTAGCGAATTGGATTGCAAACTGGATTTGTGGTCAGAAGCAAAGAGTGGCTGTGAGTGGGAGGATGTCTTGCTGGGACGATGGAAGTGGCAGGGTATCTCACGGAACAGTACGAGGACGCGTTTCTAATCATTATTTACATCAATGATTTGGAGAATGGGATAAAGAGTAAGCTTTCCAAATTTGCAGATGACACAAAGCTTGGAGGTAAGGTGGATAGCAGAGCAGGTGGTGATCGGATTCAGGAAAGTATTGATAGTTGAATAGATTGGGCAAAATATTGGCAGATGGAATTTAACTTGAGAAAGTGCAAGGTGTTGGGGATGAGAAAGAATAATGAAAATAGAGATTACAGGATGCAAGGGGTAATTTTGGAGAACGTTTTGCGTGTCATGAATCTCGGTAAGCACTGGCTTCCAAAATAATGGGTATGCAGTGAAAATGAAGGTCATCATGCTATTCAACAAAATAGCTGCATATGACAGTGCCAAACACATCTCAGTGTTGTCACAAAGCTGCTCCAGGGCGTCGGATATGACATACAGGAAGTAGGATCATATAGCGTCAATTGCATCGAGTCTCATTTCTCCGTTTGTAAATATCAAAGCATTTGCAAATTATATTTAGATATGGGAGTGTGTGGCCCATGTGGAGCAAGGGTGGAACAGCTGATGAGTGCAATCAAAAGCATGTTTACCATTTGTCAACGTTACTGACTGTGTGCCCTTCCCGACACAGCAATGAGTCAACAAGATACTGCACAGCGGAAGCAGAGCTTCGTTTGAGTTGGCTTCCGGGAATGCCCCTCCCTCCTTTTTGCAAGCCCCGTCTCTCCGTGACAACGTTGGCGGCAACCATTGGCCAGAAGACAAAGGGTGGGGCAATTTACACAGTTTAGCCACTCCCTGTGCTCACACCCACAATACCCTGGTGTTCTCACAGAGCCTGTAATACGCAGTGGGAAAAATGTCCTCAGAAGTGGAGCGAGATAATCGATGCAACAATTTTGCCACCTCCAAAAAGTTCCGCTCGGGCAGTTGCTCGGTTCACAAACTCTTCACGATGCCCATGGTCACAAGGTGTGTGTGTGTGTTTGTGTGTGTGTGTGTGTGTGTTTGTGTGTGTGTGTGTGTGTGTGTGTGTGTGTGTGTGTGTGTGTGTGTGTGTGTGTGTGTGTGTGTGTGTGCGCAAAATATGCCTGCGAAAAGAAGCATGACTCAAACATGTTGTTTGAGTCATGAACAAAAGGACCTCTGCATCATAACCATTTTTTGGCACTTCCACATAGATACGGCTCAGCTGGAACAGGCCAGCAGCATGGAAAATGCCCCCAACCAGCGATAATGAATACAGAAGGAGGAAAGGGTGTGCACACTTCAACATATGTGATAATATGAGGAATGTCGTCAAACCACAAACCCCACCTCCAAAGTACATCACAATAATTCTGTGTGCACGCATTCATTTTCAATTCCTCATTGCCCATACCTTGATGTCTCTCCTCCATTAATCTTATTTTTGCTTCGGCCGCTTCCTCATCCTCTGGGGTTTGGCTGAAAATCATACAAAGAGAAAGTTAGCGACACCCGAGAGATAAAATCCAACTAAGGATAACACAATAAAGATAGCAAAAATGGGAAAAGGAAGTTGCATGTGTTGTTGGAATTGACCATGAACCAACTCAAGTTCATTATAAAGATAAATTGGAATGCAGTGTTTGTATCATGGGAGCTATGGCACTGATACAAAAAGAGTTGTCACAGTGATATCTTTAAAAGTTGCGAAGAAAGACAAAAAAAAGACAAAACAACTTACTGAAATGCAATTCACATGCAACAATCAGGAAATAAAAGCGAAATCGTCTGAACCTGATGCACATCT
>BROF01003436.1:79853-84853 GCA_024346535.1 Eptatretus burgeri | reverse complement strand
CATACATGAATCGGAGCAAGACCGGAATGCTGTGACCATGTGCTTCTTTGACATATCCAGCCTGTTCACGAACGGTCCTCTCCAAAAAACATCGATATGTGTACGGCATCGCTGTTTCAAAGCAACCTTGAAATACTCTGTATCTTTGAAGCGGTCTTTGTGGAACTCAATGACGTGGCAACACGAGCAGTGGAGTTTAGCTTCAATGACAACATGTATACGCAAGTAGACGGAGTACCGATGGGATCACCATTAGGTCCACCGCTCGCAAACATTTTCATCGGCTTTCATGAGAAGCGTGTGTTCCATGAAATGAACATGAATATTAGACCTACGGTACGCTGATATGTGGACGACACGTTTGCAATCTTCAATACCCCAACCGCCTGCACGGACTTCTTTGTACGTCTCAATGCTCTGCATCCTGCATTAAAGTTTACGTGTTAGACCAAGCAGTCAAATGTGCTTCCCTTTCTCGACGTGTTAGTCAAGAATACCGAGGATGGATTCATGACAATACACTGCAAGGCTACCTTCACTGTGCAGTACACACGGTGGGACTCCTTAAGCTCAACACACCACAATATCACCCTTTTGAATACCCTCGTTAATAGAGCGCGGGCCATTTGTTCACCGTCGACTTGCTGCTGAAATTGAGCACATTAAAACCATTCTCCATGACAATGGCTACTCTGAGCAACTCATCTGTGGGTTCATACAGCGCAAAACTGTCAATCGGTCCGAGGACATGATATCTCATTGTAACGATGTTTCAATGAGAGTGATTTTTACAACCTGCAAACTGCTCTCCCCCCCCCCCTCTCAGCCCAGAAAGGTGTGCTCCCGACCATAAAACTGATCAATGTTATTTATGAATTTCAGTGCCGGTGTGACACCAGGTACGTAGGTCGCACATCAAGCAGCACGTTCCATTGGCAATCCGGAACAACTTGCAGACTGGTCGTACACAACCATCCCATACATGCAATCACCCAACAAGAATGCCTACTCAGTCTGCCATTGGTCAGCACCTCCTGAACAATCCCAAATGTGCCCAGGACTATCACGCTTCAGGGTTGCAGATTGTGGCACGTGCGTGTCGTGAAGCACATTTACGTGTTCTTGAAGTCACATTTAAGCTCCTGTTCATTGCAAACAAAAAGAGTATGTGCAAACACTGCATCTGTTCTGACCTGGATCCACAGAAAAATGGGAGGTCACGGGTTCCCTCAGTGTCACAAGGCCATGATGTGTCGGTTCGTGTTAATAACAGTTGAAAGAACCAATCACCAACGGTCTGAACAAATAAATTGTTTCATTTTGTGTCTGCATATCCGGTATTCTGAAGTGTGTCCTGACGAGCTGCAAGACAAAAAGCTCGACAACGTCTGTTCTTTATTTTTTTTTCCGGCTATTTTCTAACATGTGTGTGTGTGTGTATATATATATATATATATATATATATATATATATATATATATATATATATATATATATATATATATAGTCCTTTAAATGCAATGAGCAATTTTAAAAAAAAAAATTTTTAATGCAATGAGCATGCCAATTTCACAAACAAGGTCATCTTGACAGATGAGGCACACTTTGATTTGGCAGATTTAACTCCACCAGATTTCCTCCCATGGGGATTTCTGAATAGAAAAGTTTATCAGGAACATCCAACATCGATCGATGAATTGAAGGAAAACATCACTGCAACCATCTGCTCTCCTGATAAAGAGACGTTGCTCGCGGTAATGAACAATATGATGATCCGCTGTAGTGAATGCACAAATTTGAAAGGGGCCCATTTGTCTGATGTAATTTTTAAGCATTAAAGAATCAAAATTGATCTTAAAAATTACCCCCGTGTGGGGTCATCTCTATAATGTTTTTTACTATCATAATCGATGAACAGATATCTCCTAAAATGACAGACGAGATAGGTTTTGAAAATGGCGACTTTCACAACTTCCGTGACCTCGTGACCTTGACCCTGACTTCGAATCCAGGGAAAAATATGTCGTTCGGTATCACTCATTGACCTTTACCCACATACCAAATTTCATTAAGATCGGAAGTAAAAGTTTTCTTTTTCCCGGGAGGTGTTTTTGATCATCTTCCAGGTTACGTGGCGGCCAAACGGGACGGAAATTCAAAAATCTGTCCAGTTAGATACAAGATAATATTTTTTACTATCATAGTCAATAAACAGTTGCTGAATATCTTGTAGAATGGCAGACTGGATAGGTTTTGAAAATGGCAATTTTTATAACTTCAGTGACCTCGTGACCTTCACCCTGACCTTGAACCCGGACAAAAGTTATATCATTGTGCAACACACATCGACCTCTTCCGACACACTAAGTTTCATCAAGATCGGAAAGAAAAATTGTTCACGGATGGAAGTACAGACAGACGTACGGACGGACATTTGGTCCGGCATTATTAGGTCATCTCAGTAGAGATGACCTAAAAACTGGAAGTATGTGCCCGTGTTGTGCAGAAATTTTATTTTATTTAGTTTGGAAACAAATAAGTTATAAGGATAATAAAACCATCAGATATAAATGCCCCACCCTGTGAAAATATATATTTATACAAATACAGTATATACATGTACACTGATGAGCCAAAACATTATGACCACTGACAGGTGACGTAAATAACATTGATTATCTTGTTACATTGGCACCTGTCAAGGGGTGGGATATATGAGGCAGCAAGTAAACAGTCATTTCTTGAAGTTGATGTGTTGGATGCAAGAGAAATGGGCAGGAGTAAAGAAGACCTGAGCAACTTTGACAAAGGCCAAATTGTTATGGCCAGACGACTGGGTCAGAGCATCTCTGAACTGGCAAGGCTTGTGGGGTGCTGCCGGTCAGCAGTAAGTGGTGAGTTCCTACCGACAGTGGTCCGAGGAGGGACAAGCCACAAACTGGCAACAGGGTGTTCGGCGCACAAGGCCCATCGATGTGCAAGGGCAACGAAGGCGATCCCGTCTGCTCCGAACCGACAGGTCTACTTTGGTACAAGTCACAGAAAATTTTAATCGTGGTAACGGAGGAATGGCCCAATCCACAGTGCATCGCACCCTGCTGCGTAGCCACAGACCGGTCAGAGTGCCCATGATGACCTCTGTCCACGATCGATAACGCCTACAATTGGCACGCGAGCGTCAGAACTGGACCTTGGAGCAGTGGAAGAAGGTCGTCTGGTCCGATGCGTCCCGTTTTCTTTTAGATCACGTGGATGGCCGTGTACATGTGCGCCGTTTACCCAAGGAAATGATGGCACCAGCATGCACTGTGGGAAGACGACAAGCCGCTGGAGAGAGTGCGATTCTCTGGGCAATGTTCTGCTGGGAAACCCTGGTTCCAGCCATTCATGTGGACATCAATTTGACATGTGTCACCTACCTAAACATTGTTGCAGACCAGGTACACCCCTTCATGGAAATGGTATTCCATGATGGCAGTGGACCGTTTCAGCAGGATAATACGCCCTGCCACACTGCAGACATTGTTCGGGAATGGTTTGAGGAACATGATGAAGTGTTCACGGTGTTGCCCTGGCCTCCAAATTATCCAATCTCAATCCGATTGAGCATCTGTGGGATGTGCTGGACCGACAAGTCCGATCCACGGCGGCTCCACCTCGCAAGTTACGGGACTTGAAGGATCTGCTGCTGATGTTTTGTTGCCATATACCACAGGACACCTCCAGGGGTCTTATGGAGGCCATGCCTCGGCGGGTCGGCGCTGTTTTGGCGGCACACGGAGGACCAACAGCATATTACGCAGGTGGTCATCATGTTTTGGCTCATCGCTGTGTGTGTGTGTGTGTGTGTGTGTGTGTGTGTGTGTGTGTGTGTGTGTGTGTGTGTGTGTGTGTGTGTGTGTATTTTTTTTCATACATACATACATACACCGGACATAGTGGCGTGCACCTGTAATCCGGCTACTCGGAGGATCGCTTAAGGACGGGCGCTCTGCGCTGGGCCGCGCTATGAGAGGGTGTAGGGCAGCCCGGAATCATGGCGAAACCCAATCCTTATCCCTGTTTCGTAAGAGGCGAGCAGGATTGTGTCAGGAAGGGCATCCCGCGTAAAACCTATGCCAAATCAGTATGTGGATCATAACTGATGATCCTCTGTGGCGACCCCGAAAGGGAGCAGCCGAAAGACGAACAACATATATGCAGTAATCCCCCACTATATCGCGGTTCACCTATCGCGCCCCCGCTTCATCACGGGTTTTCCCTTGGAACCTAACTAATTTTTTCTGCGGATTCCTCCGGTATATCGCGGTAATAATATATATTGAAGCAATAAATTATAACGCGTGGCGCTCGACCAGTCACACAACGCACGAGACGATTTCGCTTGTGAACTTCGAATATTTTCTTTCTTTTTTCTCCAAAGCCCCACGATGCCGCTCAAATGCCCTGCACCTTCTAAGGCTTCTGGCAAGGAACCAAAGCGCCAGAGGAAGGTCCTGACGCTCCAGGAGAAGGTGCTCGATATGCTTCGGGAAGGAAAACGGTTTGCCGCAGTTGGACGCCATTACGGTTTGAATGAATCGGCCATATGCTACATCAAGAAGGACCAAGCCAACATCAGAAGCCTATCAAACCCAATCGTGTTTATACACCGCACAGCGTTTAATATTCGCAATAGAGAAATCAAACCCAATCGTGTTTATACACCACCCAGCGTTTAATATTCACTCGATATAAATCAAACCCAATCGTGTTTATGCACCACCCAGCGTTAAATAATCACTCGATATAAATCAAACCCAACCGTGTTTACACACCGCCCAGCGTTAAATATTCACTCGATATAAATCAAACCCAATCGTGTGAATACATCGCACAGCGTTTAACATTCGCAATATAGAAATCAAACCCAATTGTGTTTATATTTTAAAAAAAGGCATTTTTGGGGGAGACGTCCATTCTTCGCGGATTTTCACTTCTCGCGGGGGGGGGGGGGGGGG
>BROF01003436.1:26316-76332 GCA_024346535.1 Eptatretus burgeri | reverse complement strand
ATATATATATACACATATATATATATATATATACATATACATATACATATATATACATATACATATACATATACATATACATATACATATACATATATATACATATATATATATATATATATATATATTGTTGCGGACCGGGTATCGGCTGCGAGCTCGACCGTGAGGTGGGGCGGTAGGGTCGACTCTGCCGAACACCCGGAATCTCGATTGTACCTCTCGGAAAACTCCGACAAGTACGGGTCCCTTACCGGACCATTAATCGTCAATAATTCCACCATGTGGTACAGGGTTATTTGCCAATCTTCAAAATACCTCGAGATCTGCGTGGCAAGTTACCGAGTATTCACACCCTCGACGGCCCTCGTACGAGTCGAGCCGTTAGCGCCCGACCCGTGCACAACCCGTGCGGACGGTTGCCGAAGTTCCGTCGGTCCAAATGTACATTTGAAGCGGCAACAGCCTTTGTTATTCACCAACACGCGCCACGCTAAGCCAATGGAGGAAACACAGAAACGAACTGATACATTTGACAAATGTATTTATTTTTAATGGGGGAAAGGGGGGAGCACACAAGAAGCAGAGTTATCATGACTAATGAGATGCAAGTATGTGCAAGGCACTTAACAGTTCCGACTAAAAGACTGGCACACACACAGAAACGGGCCCCAATGGTCTTTATTGAAGGCCTTCAGCTTGAGGACAGGTGAGCTGGAGACCAGAGCCTGCGTTTGGAGCTGTGCACCTCGTGTGGTCTTTGACGATCTGGCTTGACGGGACTCGAACCCACAATACGACGCCGCTCCAAGCACCGGGCACTGCTCTCTCCAACTGGCCACGCACCAACCTGCCAAGGCCAAGGATCAGAGGCGACGATGATCCAGCTCGGAGGGACTCGAATCCGCAACACAATGATGATGACCACCACGACGACTACGGCCCCAAGACGACAACCAAGACGACCAACCAACCAACCTGGCGTTCCTTTATATCTTCTTCTTTCCTGGGCTCAGACAATCGCCCCCTGAGGTGGCCTCCCTTCTCATTGGCCAGCGTGTCGTGAGAACATCGCCTTCTGAGGCGGCCTCCATTCTCATTGCCCGGCGTGTCGTGAGAACATCACCTTCTGAGGCAGCCTCCCCTCTCATTGGCCGGCATGTTGTGGGAAGACTGAACTCCGAGGCCTGATTGACAAGGGGCACGCCCCTGCCTTCCTGGGCAGAGTCTCGATCTGAGTGGATGGAAATCTCCACCCACGTACATGGTCGAACGCACCTAGGCAATGGCGTCGGTGTGAGGAAGCGAGGTGAAGGTGAGGGTGATGCAAACGAATCTCCGCAGCGCACACACGTAGTTCCCGTGAGACAGAGGTAGGGGGCCCTAACTATAAACACACACTTACCGATATAACTGTTCTTTCGGGACCCTGGCTGTTGTGTTCAATGGGTTCCAGATTCGTAACAATATACTGTATATATATAAATATATATATATATATACATACATATATATACATATATATATATATACATATATATACATATATATATATATACATACATACATACATACATACATGAGGTGTGTTCAAAAAGTATCCAACCTTAATTTTCCGTGCGTAAACAAATGAAGCTCGGGAGGCGTGGTTTGGTGCATGTATGTCGGCGATCCTAATCCGTATGCGTGAATATTTTCCCGCCTGCAGAAGCTGTCAGTCACCGACAGACCGCCGATGAGTGAGGAAGTGTAAGTGAGCGCCATTGGATTTTCGATTTTAACAAAATGACTCAAAAACTTGAACGCTACTGCATCAAATTTTGTGTAAAGCTTGGGGATTCCCAAGTGTAAACAATCCGCAAGATTCAACAGGCCTTCAGGAACGAAGCAATGGGCACCACACAGATAAAAGAGTGGTACAACCACTTCAAAGATGGTCGCACATCAGTGGAAAGTGAAGGACGTTCTGGTAGGCCCTCAACCTCCCGAAATGAGATCGTCATTGACCAAGTGAGGACCCTGCCGATGCAGGATCGTCGAATCACGATCAGAGAACTTGCAGTCGAGGCAGGTGTCAGCATTGGATCCGTTCATTCTATTGTGACTGAGGATTTGGGCTTCAGGAGAATCTCAGCGAAGTTCGTGCCAAAGCTGCTAACGATCGAACAGAAGCAACTCCATTTGGAAATCGCACAGGACATGCTGGATACTGTGATCAGCGATGCCAACTTCAACACTGATCACTGGCGATGAGACCACAGTGATCCGTCATTTTGTCAAAAACGAAAATCCGATGGCGCTCACTTACACTTACTTCCTCACTCATCGGCAGTCTGTCGGCGACTGACAGCTTCTGCAGGTGGGAAAATATTCACGCATACGGATTAGGATCGCCTACATACGTGCACCAAACCACGCCTCCCAAGCTTAAAAGAAACAGCAAGAAACAGCAAGTTTCTATTTAAAGAAACAGCAAGTAATGCTAAAGGCTAAAGCTCTCGGGACGAAACATACATCCAAGAGTATTGAAGAAGGTGGCAGAGCAGAGAAGTATGATATCAGCAATATCTTTAACAACTCGGAATCAGGACTGGTTATAAGAGGACCAGAGATAAGGAAATGTACCATCAATGAAAAATGGATCGAGAAAGGAATATAGAGGGGAAATTAAATCAGAGGCTTAATACCATGTTCGGAGTTGAGAGTAGACCATGAATGACATCACAATGCAGAGCATTCCAAACAACCTTCCTGCCTTGGAGGTTAGCTTTGATATACAATTACCAGCAAGAAAGATCATGACAGATTATGTTCGTCCAAGAAGGTCCAAACACTGCATCTGTCAGATGTTGACTGCAGAAGCAAACTGAAGGGTTCGCCATATGGTATTTATGTCGAGACAGAGTAAGTGTGTAGAACTTGGGAGCATTGAACAACATTCCAGGTGTGACTTGTTTTCATTCTCTCTTGTCTATGGGAACATTTCCTCATTTTCATCCAATTCTCCAAATTAGTTACAAGTGGTTGTGAGACAAATGTTACACCCCTGTCTGTCTGTCCTTCGATTTTTTGTCTGTCTGTGTCACACACACATATACACACACACACACACACACACACACACACACACACACACACACACATACACCTTGTCTGATCGATGCAAAACTAACATAGGAGGGACTGAAAAAAACCTGAAACTTGGCATATGTCATCAACTTCCCATGGGGCAGAGAGTGCGGTTATGACGACGGCATCGGTGAAATGGTATTCAAGCCATAATTGGTGGAATCAAAATCCTTTTCCAAAAAAAATCTGCAACGTCATATATCTGATCTACAACCTGATGTGGGTCAACATTTAAATTTATGACAATTGGTCACGTGTTCTGGTGGCCATATTAGATTGAAAATAAAAACGTTAAAAAATATTTTTTTTTTTCACCACCAGAACCACTTTTAAAAGATCGATAGCAAACTTCATGCACATGATCGACAATCCAGGAGGAATATGGTTTGAATTTTTCTCAGATTAATCTTCATCGAGGCAACTCAGCCTTAATGTGCACAAAAGATGTCATTAAATATTCTAATAATCAATTAAGCTATGGATAATGGCAATGCATGTAACATAATGGGGTGCATGGATAATATGGGTGTCTGGGCCGTAATAGCAGCATGTTCAGTTAGGCCTAAGTCACATTTGCTCTACGGCGAGGATACGGCGGCCGTACACCCTCTGAATTGATAGAAACGTGCGGCGGCCGCAGAGTTTATGTGGTGGCCTCAGGGTGGCCCTACGCCATTTGGCAATATTTTACAGGTCGTAAGGTCACCGTGGAATTATAACGCGGAGTTATAACTTTTTTCATTTCTACGTTCACCGTAGCAATTCGACAAGCCGAAAAAAAAAACTTTAAAAAAAATAAATTAACCCATTCGTGACCGTCCGTCTGGCCGCACGTTCGCCTTAGGGCCACCCTGCGGTCCCCCTGCGGTCGCCTTGCGGGCACCTTGCATCTGCCTTGAAAATTTTATGGCCGCCGCAGGAATGCCCTAAGGTCACTGTGCGACATCAAATCAAAGACTGCACAGCAACCCCACATTTTCGGTCTCCACAATTTATAAATACGCCGTGCAGCTCCCCGAAAAATAAAAACATATGTGACTGCTACATTGTGTGACCGTGGAAATACTGCGGCCGCCGTATAATTGCTCGTGGCCGTCGATTTTGGAGACCCCACGGCCGCCGTGGCAAATGTGACCTCCGCCTTAACGATGGTATTTCTGTTCAGAATGACATCTGCCAAGTAACGTGCAAGAACTGCAACAAAATCGACTCCACATTTACAAAAATCTGGATCGGGCAGTCACAGAATATCATCGATTTAATAGCATCACTGGTTTAAGAACCATATAATGTCAAAGGACATGCCACTATGTAATAATAGATGCAGGTCTATTTGATGATTATGTTCATATCACAGATAGTTAAACTGAAGTTTGATTCCAATCAGATGTGCTGCTTTTGTTGTCATCAGGGTAATCATTGCAGTACAAGACAACCAAAACCCTGATTTTATGTTACATTAAAATAAGACAATGGCTTGCGAGTTATGTGTTTTTGACTCATGAAATGATATTGCAGCATTCAACTTTGATAAGAATCTTTGGTCATTCTCTTTGACGATCCCACAGAACACATTGTACAATGGAATCATCAGTGGGTCGAGTTTTTATTTTGTAAAAAATAAGATGCGGATTCATGAGTCAGAAACTGGTGTAGACATCACATTGTGCACAAAATCAATGTCTGAGCCATTGGATGCCGTATTCGGCAGATGATGTTGGAAGATTGGATTCTGTAGATACTTAAAGATAAAAGGAAAAAAAATAGTTTCTTGATTGGGTGTGAATTAACGGTGCTCTCATTCGTTTCACCGATTTCACGTGCATTTTCAGAATATTTACTTCATTGGTGAATGTACAAACTCAAACGTCTAAGGATTAGAAAGCGCAATTTTGTGGGTTCGTTCGAATATGATGAATATACTTTTGCATTGCTGCAGCCATCTTGCCAAGTTCAAGACAAAAATATATATTCACCAACTGAACACAGAGTTTCAGGTGAAAGCCATGGCACCGAAAATCTGTCTACAATCGAGGAGATGTAGTTGCATGTATGGCATAATTACACTGATGAAAGAGGTGTCGGTCAAAAACAACTGCAACAAATAAAATTGTGGGACATTTTTGGTCCCAACTCAGATATTGTGTCTCGTCAGTGTACGGCTATTCAAGACCAAACTCTGCTCGTTAATTTCACACCATAAATATGATGGTCAAGGCATGCACCACATTCTCCACCACCTGGGGAAGGATAACCATGTTACACGTCTTTGCCTGATTTCTCTCGAGTAAATCTGTGCACTTTTCTTTACAGACAAACAACTTGCATTACATTCTTGAAGTGATGCTATCATAACATCATTGAGTTAACGGAGATTGAGAAGGAAACTACACACGTGTCCTGCAGCAAAGATCAGGTTGCGAACCTCCATTCCATTTGTCCAGTCAACACATGACCCTAAAATGTCTCCACACCTCTCAACTGAAAATGGGGAAAACACTCATAAACCAACACATTCCAGGCATGGCCTTAAACGTCCAGTCTACGCCTAGATAAAGGCCTCCAGCTAATATTTAAGGGTGTTTTACACACACACACACACACACACACACACACACACACAACCATGTTTGTAAATTGCAGACTGGTGAAAGTGCGCAGCCATGAGACTCCATCTTGGAACAGCGAGTGGAGGATGAAATAAGTTCAACCACTTGAAAAAGTAGTGACTCTCAAGAGGGGTTAACAAAAAAAAAAAAAAAAAAGGAATGCAGAAGTGACACCATACATAACATCAACCAAGACACAGCACACCGTACACGTAAAACCACTGATAACGGTTCAATGAAATGTTCATCTCACTTCTTCATCTTCAAGTCTGCTCAATTGCAGAATGCCATCCCCAAGTCCTTAGCAATAAACCTCACCAACTCAACAATTACTTCAACCTGGGCCATCAGTGAGGGCAGAGCAAATTGTACATGGAAAACCGCAGATAACGGTTCAATGCAATGCTCATCTCACTTCTTCATCTTCAGGTCTGCTTCGATGGCAGAACGCCTTCCACGCGTGCCAACATCCTGCACAATCAACACAACCAAAAGCATCAATTAGGGAGTATGAAACGAACGAGGGAGCGTGCCCAATCACAACGGAAAGAAATTGCGAAGGAAATTTGCAGGTATTTTTTTTATCTTCATGAATTACAACTGACTTCCAAGCACTCACAAAGAGAGAGAGAAGAAAAGCAGGAGAAGC
The DNA here is from genome assembly GCA_024346535.1 of Eptatretus burgeri. Classification (NCBI taxonomy): domain Eukaryota; kingdom Metazoa; phylum Chordata; class Myxini; order Myxiniformes; family Myxinidae; genus Eptatretus; species Eptatretus burgeri. Next base: position 69,948 of record BROF01003436.1, on the reverse strand, counting down.
CATTGTTGTACTGTCCTGTAAAAGATGATACATCAGAGCATTTATCAAACTGCTCTCTTTTGTAAAAGGTGAAAAAAACAAAAGAAAAAGACAGAACACCAAGCCAGAATTGTAAGGCTCTTGTAGCTTGGGAAACTTAAGAGCAATTAAGGAAGCAACCAGCACTGCAGGGGATGCACAAAACAGGAGGAGATAAAAACCGGCTTCTGAAAGTAAAGTTGTTGTTTTTTTGAAGTCAAGAATGCTGAATTGGGAAGGGATGCCATTCACAAAGATCATTTCAAACAAACTTTGTGAACATGCTGGAATATTTGCTGTTATTTTTTTGTACTGTGCCAACAAACAGCAAGGAATGAACCACTAATTTGGATCCCATAGCAGTGCTGCAAAGAGAAATATAAACACCCTGGAGCTTAATTATAGGAAAATTAAATAAAACAGAAGCAAGCTTCACTGGAGCAAAAGCAAGCCAATGTAATTTAGAGGAAAATAGCGCATGGCAATTATAAATGATTTTAGTTATAATTACAAACATGAGGCCGCTTCGCTGCAAGATCTCTGCTACTGCCAGCGGAGAGCGCTGCCATTCTGGGCAAGGCAAAATTGCGCAACGCTGTGCGCGTGTGCCCCTGTGTGCAAGATACCAGACATGATCTTACACAGCGCTCGTGCAGGTACGCACAACATGGTGGAAACCCGCTGCCAGGCGGAAACAAACCTTCTCAGCGGAGTCCTGCTTTTTAGTTGGGTCTCGACCCCTCAATGCCTTTGCACCGACGCTGGAATCGGAAGTCTGCATGATGAGTTGAGTGGCCAGAAATTGCTATGAGGGTGGCAGAGATGTCAATAAGTCACTTGAGCAAAATCTCAAATCACCATCATATTACTTCAACTTTTGTAAAGTCACACATTTACTTATAAAACTTGGAGTACAAGCCATCAAGTAATTAAGACACAGGGCTTCATTAATTGCAATTTATGTTCCTATAAAGCTGCTTAACTCAAGTTTCTGTTTGTGATCTTCATACAGTGGGCATATTTTGCTTTGTTCCCAGCAAAAAAAAAAAATGTTAAATTTACTTCTCATATCCAGGTAACTGCTTGAACATATGTACGTGAGACTAGTCAAAAATCTCAGATTATATATGTTTAAATGGTTCACATGCAGAACCAAAACATTCAATGTGAAATGGGTAAGGAGATTTTAATAATGTACCTGTATATTTATTATGTACATTAAAATGAAGTGTATAATCAGGAAAGAAGGTGGGCAATCAGGAAGGGGGGGGGCAGGACACTGGCGAAATCAGGAAAGGGACAAGGTGTTGGGGAAAATGTTTTTTATTGTTTTGTTTTTGTATACCTTGTCAAGGCTCATATGAGAGCGAACACACAACGCACAACAAGGGGGGCAGGAGACAAAAGGGGTGGGAGAGGGAAGGACAAAACAATGGGGAACAGAGACATTAGATCTGTGGAAGGGAGGGGGATGGGGCGGGGAACAAGGGGTATACAAGATGGACACTGCAGGAACTTTCAGGAAGGAAAGCAGGGAATTTGAAGGAGGTGGGTTTGGGGTGGATTAACGGGGATAGAAAAGATTGAGGATTTGGATGGGGGACGATAAGAGGTGGTGGTAAAACAACTGTTTTGAAGGCCTGGGGGGAAGAATGGGATTGAAAATTATAACAACTTAAACTGTCTTTCAACACAAACTGTACTTTTTTAATGTTTACCTTTTAAAAAGACAAGTCGTGATAATATTTACAATTATTGACGACGTTTAAATCATCAAAGTCAACTGACATATTTCAATCATCACAACATATTTTTATCAGGTTGGGAAGTGCATTGGGTTACCAATCAGGGGCAAAGTTTTCCTGACTCGGCACGAATGTTCATGATTTGAACAAAGTTGTTTCCCATGTTGGTTAGACTGTTGCTTGCCATTTGGATGTGGTGTGGTCTTTCGCATGGATACTCCCTTTAACCTTAGTGGTGAACGGTATGCGATCCAGCAGCCATGGGTGCTGCTGGCACGCTGTACATGTACAAGTAAATGACATACATTGTCATTGACCAAACCACGCACGCCCCAACTGAAAATCATTTTCCATTTATTTTAAATATATGTTGATTCAACAATTATTTTCCAAACACTGTCAACAAGTCATTACAAACTCAAGTAGCAAGTAAGTCGCATGTCTCCAGACACCAAGTGCCAAGTCAATTTTGTCAAAGTCAGAAAATTTTGCGGCTCGAGTCACCAACTCTGGAGAGTGGTACACAAATCACAGTAGACACCTGTACGTATCAAGTAAGAGTTATTTCTACGTCTTCAGTAATCATTTGAGGGAAGGACAGTCACATCAAAATTGTGAAAAACAAACCTGGATGTGCTCCATCACATCCCTCTGCATCTCAATGGCCATGTGGAACACATCATGATCAGAACTGTTGTACATGATGGCATTCTGGAACATGAGCATGATGTCCCTCTGGAAATCAGCTGTGGTGCGAATTGCACCATTTTCAATGTTCTTTTTTATGGTCGACAAGTCCATGGGCCTGAAATGCAAAAAGCTGAATTGTACACATTACTGCACTTTGACAACGGTTGCTTTACACAAAACTTTACAATTCTCATGCAAGACATACATAAGACAAGACAAGCATTATTAATTAGTGTGTGCAAGTGCGACTCAAATTCCCTCATACCTGTGCACTATGGAATGGTAGCCAGGTGCAATGTCATTGGTAACGGGCTGCAAAAATACATTGGCATACCTGGAGAAAAAACATTTTTCAAAGCCCCAAAATAATGTCAGTAAAATATCATCCACCGAATCACAATAAACACCATTTTTGGAATTCAAATTGCAGGGGGACAAGAAACCTACATCTTTGTTACATATTTTAAAGTTTCTGTTTATAGTGCGAAACATTGATTCTGCACAATAATCAAATCACTCACTTGTGATTTGCTGCTGCACGCCACACCAACATGATTGACTTCTTCCAGATCTTTTGGGCCTGTAGTGCTTCTGTGTCCTCGTTCCCAACAGAACTATAATGTAGCAAGAAAGAAGGTGTCGCGGAGGGGAAAGGCAAAGAATGGGGGAGAGGGACAAACATACGATGATTCGACATCTAATTTCACTTCTCATAAGTAAAAGCAACAACAACAATACGTAATTTTAAATCTCATTTATTTATTAATTATTCATGAAATGAAACAATGGGGAGCACTAAAGTAAAGTCGGTAAACTCTACCAAGTGAGACAGTATGAAATACCTGAATCCATTCAGAGAGACAAAAGCAATGAATAAAACCTCTGTCACAGCCAACAATTCAATGCGGACTCAAAATTTAATTGCAACAAATTAAAAGTCGCCGAATAATCTCGAGTACGAGCCAAACAAAAATAATTTAGAAGGAACCTGAATACACCCAAGTTTAAAGTCGAAGCAATGATACACAACTCACAATTGTGACGATGCTGGGCTGTTGGGTACAGAGTCTGAAAGGCAGGTAGACTGTGCCCTGGGGTTATTGTGGACACTTGACCCATCCTCACTCTCGCTTGCTCCGGGCTCCATGTCAAGCATGTCCAGCTCACTCCTCACTTCCTCCAGGCTGCCCACATCGCTCCCAGCTTCATCCCTTCTCACGGCCTCTCCCTCCTGGCCGTGAGCATAATGCCAAAAAACAACAACAAAAAAAAAAACTTCAGGGACTACATTTAGTCGTTATAAGTACAAATGCTCTTTCATGCTAATGTCATAATCCCAAGAATGAGCAGACATGCTCTCTGGATACCAGGACCGGTTGACTTGTGTCTCTCCAAATACAACAAGAAAAACAGCAATTGAGAGTGCAGACCCTCACCAGGACTTGTTTTGTGTGGTATATTTTTGTGGCATTTGTGTACTGGTGTGTTTTATAATTAATAAGATACAAGTGGAAATGCCACTTTATAACTGCTGGCAGAGATGACCGGGTACCAAGACGTCTCGCTTTGATTGGACACCTGACCCTGACCCATGACGTTTATTGTGATTATTCAATTCAATTTAGAATAGGATTAAAATAATTTCAATTCAAACCAAATGGAAGACCAAATAGGTACAGTCTTGCATTGGAGTAATGAGAAGAAACCCAAACAAGCAAAAAGCAAAGATGAAGTCATCAGGAGGAACCTGCATGGGATTCTCATTTCAACTGCTACTCCTCTCCCCTCAAACCCATCCCGTCACAACCAAGTGAGCCTGGAGTCCAACGCACGTTCGTGGCTGGAGAACGCTCCCATAAACACACACCTCATGTTATTTTTGGAGCTCCGTCGCATGGCCAAGTTTGGGGGGTGAATCAGGTCATTCTCGGCTTCGGTAGCTCGTGGGGCGGGACTATCCCTCAGGGAGGCGTTTGTGTGCCAATGGGAGCACTGGTAAATGCCTACAGAGCATTTTGATCTGACTCCTGGCTCCTCCTTCACACAGCCTCCATAAAACAGCTGCGACAGCATCATTCGGCATGCAGTCCACAATCCACGATCAGTTCACATTCCAGAGTCTCAGTCGGTCCTCCAGCCAGTCAGCCACCCGACTGTCGCAGTCATCCACGAGAGTTCGGAGAGTCGTCTCCCACATGCAAGACAACTACTGAGCGAGGAGGGACACACATGGACAGCGGCAGAAGGGGAAAGGAGGAGCGCTGAGTGGGTGGGACGCCAGACTGATAAAAGACCCAATAAACACACACAGGCTATCACGTGCCACTTTAAGCTGCCTTCACACACGTACTGTCTCTCCCATCTCCAGTCTCATCTGCTGTGGACTCACAAAAACAAAAGAGCAACTACAGATAGGTACCTCTTCACTCTTCCTTTTCTACATTACATTTGCATGCCATTACATCTCCTCACTCACACACCATAGACACACCCAGTCTTCTCCATCCCCCCCCCCCCAGCGACTGGGTTATGTTGGTCAATCAACCACACCAGGTACAGAGAGGTCGCCCACAAATCAAACCTTCTCTCATCTTTATAGCTCTTCAATTTCCTCGGATGTTAGTCTGATGACGCCTGCAATGTTATACAAGATAATATTGTGGAAGTTTGTATTGGGTTAGCTCTGTACTGAGTCTTTTGTGAATAATTGCATTTCTTTTGCCACACCTCATGAATCCTTGCTTTCCCTGTTGTACATATTGCATGGAAAATATAAAAACAAAAATAACACTTTTATTGTGCCACATGACCTTTCCTCACCTTTATAAATAAATTGTTTGTGTTATAAATGTCCTCAGCTCATTCTGTCTTTTCCTACATTAGTCCAGCATGGTCCGCATATCGTTCGCCAGGAAGTTATACCCACAAATTGACTCTTCGCTGGTGCATACTTGCCAGCTCTGCTCAGCTGCAACTGATATGGTAAGTTAACACAATTACGCATCAAAGACACAAGACACCCTTGGTACAGCCGTCAACAACTCAGGTATCACGCAGGATTGGCAGTATCAATTAGCATTCGTGGTTGCCGAGCAACCCACCGGCAAGCGGAGTTATCTGTGCCCGGCGGCCTCAGGACAGGGCGTTCCGGAGGGACCCGAGTGCTTCCCCTCATGGCAAGCCTCAAACCCCAAATCCGCAACAATATATTTAGAATGTTTATTTCAATTGTAACGTGTTTATTTCTGGCTGCTGTTAATTTTCTTCGATATTTTCTCGAAGCCCAGGAACGGAACCCCCCTCTTCCCATTGATCTTGGTTTCCACAGTCACAGTTTTAACTTGCGTGGTATTTTCCAGGAAACTAACCACCACGATATTGAAGGGTTTACTGCACATCATTTTGGCTCCATCTCTCAATGTTGAAGATTCACTTGAAAAAATTCTCATATCCAGATCCTCATCAAACTCGAATTCTTCCTTGTTATACACCCAATCTGTCCACTAAGTTTTGTCCAAATCCATCCAAAGCTTTTTGAGATATTGTGCTTAATATAATTTTTGACCGTATCTCTCAATGGTGAAGAATCGCTTTAAAAATTCGAGTGGCCAGACGTGGATCTGGATTTTGAACAAAATCTAATCATTTTGTCTATGTCACACACCCAAACTGTCCACAACTTTGTGAGATATCCTGTTCACAAACAGACAGGGGAGAAAACATAGCCTCCGATCTCCTTTGATGGTGGAGGGAAAAACAATGTGTACAGTACATGATTTTCACATTGGAATTATTGGGGGGAAATCTCATGTGACAAACTTAGCAATTCTCTCATTTAAAACTGTAAACTTTCAGAATGTTTGTGGTCTCAATGTGCAACAAGATAAATGATGGTGCAATGACATCACCTGTGATCATTGTGACAAATACAGGAATAAGGAGATACAGGAAGCGGACAAAAAAAAAAACACATGGGTAAATGAGAAAGACCAAGCAACGGCTTCCACACAGGTGTGGCTCATATGTTAATTAAGCAAATAACATCTCAGCATGTTCAGTCATGTATAAAAATAGGACCACCATAAATGTAGCTTATCTGGGCCCTGGCCTAATGTTGTAATCAAAATTTGGTAGCATTCTGACTGGTGGGTCTTGAGAAGAAGATTTTTCCAAAAGTTGACAAAGTCAGCCATTTTAACACACTTCCAGTCATGTGATCTGCATAACTTCCGCAACATAATTAACATCCCTACCCTAGCCTAATGTTGCAACCCAAATTTGGTAACATTTTGATTGGTGGGTCTGGAGAAGATTTTTGACGAAATTTATGAAGTCGGCCATTTTGATACACTTCCGGTCACGTGATCAGCATGGCCTTTGCAATTTACATCCCTACCCTGGCCTAATGTAACCCAAATTTGCTAGCATTCTGACGAGTGGGTCTGAAGATGATTTTTGAAGAAATTTAGAAAGTCGGCCATTTTGAGGTACTTAAAGTCATGTGACCAGAACAAGCTTTGGAATCCCTGTTACCAATCACAAGCGGAACGTTGCTGCCGAATTTCAGCCAGATCGGCCAGCAGTTTGGCCGCAGAAGTGAAAAAGGAGACAGACGGACAGATGGACGGGTGGTGCACGATGACAATACCTTATCTGGAATGTATTCCAGACAAGCTAAAAATGCTGCACAGGCCTGGTTGCCTTTAATTATGGCTAACATGGCTGCAAGAGGAGACGTCAATGACTGAAAGAGGGGTGATTATTGGAGCACGTTTGGCAAGAGTTTCGGTGACAAAGACAGCTAAACTTGCTGATGTTTCACGAGCAAGTGTCTAAGGTTATGTCGGCATGGAACACCGAGGACAAGACATCAGCAAAGGGCGACAGTGGGATGAAGTGCATACTAGAGACTGTGATATCCATGCATTAATTTTAAGTGGAAGACAAAGCTGGCGAGCAACTGCAGATCAATTGACTGAATTTCAACCTGGGATGCAAGCAGCCAGGTTCATCAAAAACAGTCTGCCGAGAACTCCACGGTGCCAGATACGATAGTCGGGTTGCAGTGCACAAACTGCTCATCACACCTGGCAATGCACGTCTGGGAGTCCAGCGGTGCAAAGAGCACAGGCAATGGATGACCGAGCATTGGAGAAATGTGATATGATCAGATGAATCATCCTTCACCATGTTCTTGACAAATGGAGTGCCATGTGTCGTGCCAACCTGAAGAACTCCAGAAACTTGATTGCTTGGTTCCAACAGTGAAGGCTTCTTGTGGTTCTGTAAAGTTGCGGGGAACATTTTCCTGGCATGGTTTGGGTGCAGGCATTTCCTTAGAAGACAAGGTTAATGCCAATCGCTACTTAAATGGTACTGAGTGATCATCTTCACCCCATGTTGCAGCATTTCTTTCCTGCTGTGAAGGGTGTCTTCCAGGATGGCAATGCCCCCAACCACAGAGCACATCTGGTCACCCAGTGGTTTGATCAGAATGACAATGAGAAGGCCATGACATATGAATAACATCAGTCAACAGATCTGAACCAAATTGAGCATTTATGAGATAGATATTCTTGAAGGACACCTGAGGCACCGATATCTACCTCCATCAAACAGGTGCGAGTTGATTGGAATTCTTCAGGAGGGTTGCGGCCCCATTCTTCAACGAGAAAGTCAGACACTAGTCGACTCTCGGCCATGCGCATACAAGCGGTACTTGCCGCATCTGGCGGCCAAATGTCCTATAAAGTGCCTTTACATTGGTGTTTCCATTTTTTGTCTATTACCTGTACATACCACATTCTGGTACATTACCTTATTCGGCAACCTCACAGGCTTCCGATTCAACGCCCTTTTCCCTGAAAACAAAAAAAAAGAAAAAGATTGGGAATGAAAATTAAAATAAATTATGTAAAGAGGTGAAAACAACCTCAAATTATTGTTTCACCGAATTACACAAAACTAAGGCAAACAGCAGATTCTGCATGGGGATTTTATATGGAATTAAGGTCATGAGGCTGCATAACATGAGCAAAACCAAATGGATGGGAATTGTATGAAAGGAGAAGGGTGCATAAAATACTGACAGACAGTGCAATGGTAAACACAGCAAAAAAGAGCCGTGTCATTTAAAGCAAATTGAAAAGAGGACAGCTGTGGTAAGATGGTGAAACAGATTAATGATGGTGAGTAGAAGGCTTGAAATGAAGGTCACAAAGTGAGAAGGGAAGATGGCAGGGCTAGATAGATGCTCCAGCCATTCTGCATGGTGAGTGTTTCTCCCACCTTCCCCTCCCCAAATAATTTTGCTCCATAAAACAAAAAGTATATGGTGGGAAAGCAATAATAAGACGAATGATCTGAAGATGCAGCTGTGGTAGACAAACGGTCGATCCCCTTCTGTGCAGATGCCATCCACGATGACTCAAAATCAGAATTTATACAACCTCGGCTATCTCCTCTCATGCTTTCACATGTTGGACTGTGGCAGTATCATTTAAATGCAGCAAAAATAAGGGGACACCTAAGCCCAAGTGCCCATAAGCACATATTATTTATACATGCTACAGAAACCAGGAGACCGCAAACACATAATGGGTCGAAAAACGTACCATGCACACAATGATCAATAGCACAGACAAGAAACAAAATTAACCATCACATTTAATCACTACGATCAATCGTAAGCTGTGGATAATTATATAGTGGGCCTGAACATGGCATTTTTAGGAATGCTTGGAAAAATGGAATTTATCAAATAATTTTACAGAAAATTGTATAATGGGTGCATGGTTGAGCAAACCTAAAGATCCAAGAATTTTTTTTTAAAACGGTTCCACAATGTTATCTTACTGTACCCCTAAAGCTGCACACTGTAACAATGAAGAGACAAAACACTCAAAACTTACGTGGGCGTCCAACCTTGCGTCGGGTCACCAGTGGGACCTCTTCCCCTGGAGCCTTGGAACTGCAGCTGCTTGTTGGTGATGGAGGGTCAGATGGCAACACCTGGGATAGGAAATGGGAAGAAAGTTGTATCACAGCTGAGAAGCTTTTTGCTGCCAAACTGACCCAGAACCTCATTTCTTGAACTTCTGTGTTGCTTTACAATAAATACAAGAACAAAAATTAGTTCCAGTGTTACCGTCTTAAGGTCTTCCTCATCATAATCTTCATCTTCCTCCAAATCCACTTTATTTTGCATCTCCATGTCATCCTCAGCAGAAACAGCCTCTTCTTCAATGGACTCTTCTTGTGGCTCAAATGCATCCTCATACTCTCCATGCAACACATCCGCAGTTAGACATGTGGAAGATCCCTCTCCCGATGGTACCTCTTGCTCAGTGTCTTCCTTCCTCAGAACCTGCACTTCAGCTTCTTTGTGAGCCTGACCTGGCTTTCGTACCTCACCTTGCAAATCACTGCAAGTGTGATCTTCACCAAGTGCTTCATCTGGAAGTCGTACATGTTGCATGGCAGGTATCTGCTCTTCGGAGTTGCTTGGCAAATGTATATGCCCTTCCAATTTGTCCGTTATTGCAAATCCACACCCTCCCTCTATAGTCGTCCATGCGTGAACTTCAGACGTGTCTGTTGTACAAACTTGGGGTTGCTGCAAGTCGTGAGACATCAAAAGCTTCGGGACAAAAGGTTCACCCACCCGCCTCACCTCTTCCTCTTTGTTATTATCCACAATGACTTCTTCGCCTCTTTCCTCTTGCACAGCTTGCATTTCTGTCAAAACTCCCTTCACTGCCTCCTGTGGCATGATTGCATATTCTTTTTCTTCCTTCACATCTTTCATTTCTTTGGGTACAATCTTTCCCTCCACAGCAACATTTTCATGCAAGATAGGAGTTACAGGAAAATATAGCAGGCGTTTTTCTTGCTCCTCCACATTTCTTTCATTGACAAGTACCTGTGTGGAATGGACAGGAAACAAATGAAAGAACTTAAAAAAAGCAAGCCTAAAAGAGGAACAGGAAGCCATCTATTCAGTTCAATACAGTTAATTTGGGGATGGAGGGCAGGGCAGAGAAGTTAAATCAACAAAAGAAAAACAGAGCAAACTAGAAGGGCAGCACTCGGTAGAGTGCAAAAACTCCGCCGCCAATACTGCTAGGTAACTCAAGTGAACCTGATATCATATTCATTCAATTTGATGTCAACAGTGCTCACAGAGTTATAGTTTGCAACTTTCCCTTTTACATACTCAAGTCATTCGTCATAACTAGATTCCTTGAGACAGAAATTGATTTTACGTGGGTATATCCACCTGAAGTTCCAAAACCAGCCGCAATTATAATTTTGGCATGTTTTTTTGTTGGAAATCACTTATAAACATGTAGAAATGCAAAAAAAAAAATCGAAATTTTGTTGAAAAAAAAGTTGCAAAATTTTTTTTTCTCTAAATTTTTTTTTGGGGCGGGGGGTTGGAAATCACTTAAAACATGTAGAAATGCAAAAAAAAAAAAAATTCAAATATTTTTTCAAAATGCCCGCCATAGCAGCCATATTGGATTTTGGACCAAGTCCAAAATCTAATGGCATGATCCTTGGACCATACCTAATCCCCCCACCAAGTTTTGTCGAAATCCGTCGAGGAGTTTTTCTGTAATACTGTTCACAAACAAACAAACAGAAAGGGGTGAAAACAGTAACCTCCGATCTTCGATGGCGGAGGTTAACAAGGGCATTTGGAAAAGCGCATACCTATGCCACGCAATGCGCGATCCACGAGAACATATCAAGGCAATTACATTTTTGAAATATTATGCAATATATCGTTTTTGGCCCTATCTCTCAATGGTGAAGAATCACTTTAAAAACTGAATAATTGTCACATCCGGATTTGGATCTTCACAAATATCGAATCAGTTCGACCTTGTCACACACCCAAACTGCCCACCAAATTTCATCTGGGATAGTACACAACTTTTGGAGATATCGTGCTTATATATCGGTGTTGTCTGATCTCTCAATGATGAAGAATCACTTTAAAAATTATGGGATCCAGATCCGGATACCGGATCATCACCAAAATTGAATCAATTGTTCCTTGTCACACACCCAACGTATCCACCAAGTTTCGTACGAATCCGTCCACAAACTTTTCAGATATCTTGCACACAAACAGACCAAGGTGAAAACATAAACTCCTTCCACTTCGGTGGCAGAAGTAACAAGTGAGAAAGTAGGTGAGAAAAGTGTGAAGAGAAAGAGGTGGTTCGGAAAATATAGGACTGTGCGTGTGTCTGTCTGTGTGTCTGTCTGTGTGTCTGTCTGTGTGTCTGTTTCTCGACAACCCCTGGTCCGATCTAATTGAAACTTGCCAGGTATATTGCTGGGGACCTGAGTGTGTGTGTGTGTGTGTGTATAATATATATATATATATATATATATATATATATATATATATATATATATATATATATATATATATATATAAAACAAAAGGTTTGTTCGGTCTTTTCAAGGTTTGATATTAATCGGACAAGTGGTTCCCAAGTTATGGCAATTTATTTACCAAACCAATGACAGGAAACGTTGCTGCGTAGGCGTGGCCGATGGGGAAAGGGCACCTTAGTTACCAATGACAGGACACGTTGCTTGGCGTTTTGCACCAGCAGTATCTATCTTCTATCTATAATTCCAGCAATCTCTGTTTGTTTGCCTTTCAAAAGTTTTGAAGTTCATCGGACAAGTGGTTCCCAAGTTATAGCCAAGTTAGAGCGCGTTCCCCATTAGGGGTTACAACGTACGGACTTTCGGATAGTGATTACTTGCTGTATTCTAATAATTTCTTGATTTCTTCTGCGCATTTATAAATAAACACAATGCCCCAATCCAGTTGTCGTTTACGATAGCGAAGGAACGGCCTGTGTAGTTGTTTGAAAGTTTTTTTTTTGTTTTGTTTTTGCACGTACGGCAATGCCAGAGCGAAGGAACGGCCTGTGTGGTTGTTGTTTCTGGCACACGGTTTGAAAATTATTTTTTTAGTTTTTTTGCACGTACGGCCACGCACGTACGGGCACACGAGAGCGAAGGAACGGCTTGTGTGGTTGTTGTTTCTAGCACGCGGTTTGATAGTTTTTCTTTTTTGCACGTATGGGCACTCGAGAGCGAAGGAACGGCCTGTGTAGTTGTTTCTGGCACGCGGTTTGTTTGTTTTTGCACATACAGCCACGCACGTACGGGCACGCGAGAGCGAAGGAACGGCCTTGTGTGGTTGTTGTTTCTGGCACGCGTTTTGAATTTTTTTCTGGCAATTCCGTGGTTCTGGCAATTTTTTTTTTTTTTTTTGCCTGGCCGTATGTGCGGCCACGCACTACTATATATACATATACACGTGTACATGTACATATGTATAAAAAAATATATATTGCCTGCACCAAAGAACAAAACCCCATGTCCAAATCAAAATAAAAGCAACACACATGCGCATATAAAGCACCAAAATAAGTACCACGCATGCACGTACCAACCATACAAGCCTCCATCACGATGAGCAGCGACGAGAACACCAACATACAATTTAAGACGCCACTCCCGGTTGTTCGCACGTGGCTGTGTAAGCACCCAGGCCAGAACAAGAAAAGTGTTTTTTGTGTGTTGTTTTGCGTATTTTGTCAGATTTGTGTCAGGGGTTGTATTTATAAAGGTTGTAGTTGTGTTCACAACAGTTTCAGCGGGTATTCGTGTTTGTTTATTGAAAGAAGCAGGGGAAGGCCAAGTGTTAAGTGTAGCGCTCAAGTTAGTTGGGGCCTTGGAAATATGGTGGTGAAAAAAAGGGTATAAATCGAGAATGAAGGAGAAAGGAAGAGAAGTACATAAAATGTGATAGATGATTAATGTGGGCCACATGAACAATAGGGGAAGTAGAGGGTACTCACTGTTATAGGAAGTGAAAAAATAGCCCACTTGGGGAGAGTTAATGTGAGGTTGAAGGAATGGATAGATAATTTGCAGTAAGTAGCAGAATGTGAGAAATTTGTATAGTATAGTTGCAATTGGTTGTGGAGTGAATTTGCTGAAGATATTCAAAGTGGTGTGGGTGTAACGGGAGTGGGAGCGGACAGTGGTGTGGGTAAAGTGGGAGCGGGAGCGAGCAGTGGTGTAGATGCAGCGGGAGCGGGAGCGGGCAGTGGTGCGGGTGCAGCGGGCAGTGGTGCGGGTGCAGCGGGAGAGGGCAGTGGTGCGGGAGCGGGCAGTGGTGCGGGTGCAGCAGAAGCGGGCAGTGGTGTGGGTGCAGTGAGTTTAGGCAGTGGCGAGGCAGCAAGTGCAGGCAGCAGTGATTGTGCAACGAGGGAAGCAATTGAGTCGAGGAAGAATGAGGTATGGGAGACAGTTTTTGTTGGTAATGAGACTATAAAATATGTAGATTCTTCATTCTGCAAGAAGGATCGCAGAATTGTGTAGTTTTGAAGGAGTTGGGGACATTGAAGGAAGGGTAAATGACATCAGGTTACAGTAGGAAGGAGATGGTTGTGGTAGACCAAGGAAAAAATGATTGAGGGAAAATTTACTCAGAGGTTTTGAAAAATAGACACAGGATATTGGATAAGCAGCTGAAGACAAGGGATATGAAATAATGTTTTCTGGGATGTTCCAAGATGAGGAAATGTGATAGAAAGAAGAAGTGAATACTTCGATATCGCGCAGCTGGGGGCAGTAAAAGGTTAAGAATGATGAAACAATTTTGCAGTTATAAAATTTAAATGTAGACACGGTGAATTAGCATGCATGATGGGAAGAGTTGTGACGTTAGACAAATTTCTCTTTCTAGCCCCTCAGATCAAAGGGACATACGCAGCCATAAGTGTGAAAGAAGATGTGACAGAAGACAGGACAGAATAGCCAATTATATAACATCACAATGTCACCGCGCTGTAATAACCACTTCTGTCACCAAAAAAAAGAGGAAGAAATCACCTCCACAAGACGTTTTAAAAACACTTCTGGTGAAAAACAATGAAGAATGAGAGTTACAACGCTGCGCGTCAACAACGAACGGAACAGGAAGATTATCACTTCCTGCTCAGAAAATCAACTTCCAGCGTCACACAGAAAACGATTCAGCACAAAAAACGTTGCTCTTCCGCATTAACCCCGCCCACAATTCACCCGGCAATCGCCGCCCACAATCCACCCGGCAATCTCCGCCCACATCAGACCCAACAATAAGTGTGACAGAAGACACAGGACAGAATAGCCAATTATATAACAGCGCGATGTCGCCGCGCTGTAATTAATTCCAGCTCCTTCAGATGAGCATCGCCTGCGAATCTCGATTGTTGGCACCAAAAACGAAATTTCGCTCATCACATGCACACAGCTTTGGAAGAAAACTATTTTTGGGGGTAACAAATAAGAAATGCAAATGAGATAGACATTAAAAAAAAAAAAATCAAAAATGTTTTTTTTTTTTTACTTTCCCACATTGTCCCACTTGAGTTGACAACTGCTTTTCATTTTTAGCTTGCCTGTTCGAAGAACAGAGAGCTTTCACGATACCCCCAGCATGACCGTGAAAATGTTAAAGTTTTTGGTGCAAGTTATTTCCTTTCGTATGTTTTTATCGACCACACTATTTTTTACTGATTACAATATACAAACACATATATTGCTTTAAAATTATTTGGATCAGACATCACTGCAATGCTTTATAAAAAAATATATTATTAGACTAGTCTTTTAAAAAATATTATTAGACTAGTCTTTTAAAAACGATAAATGTACAAACAAGCGAGCATTGGGTGGCTTTGACACCAACTCTCTGGTAATATTCCCTATACTTCCACATCAGGATGGTGTATTTTTTTTGACTTTCAAATCAAATTTTACTTTGTCTGGTATCTCCAAAGATAGATGGAATTTTATCAAGTATTTGATGAAAACAATCAAAATCGAGATCCACAATGACACTCTTTCGAAGCAGCTGTGATTGACGAGTGGAGCATTGGCTGTGATCATGCAACAGGAAAAGAGGTCATTCCTTGTGCATCGAATTATGGTGTATTTTGTTTTTACTTTCACTTAAAAGGTCCACAGAATCAAAAAATCATGTTTGCTTTAGTGAATAGACATAGCTTCACTGAACACTTAATCGTTGCTCTTTTTAAGAATAAACAACTTCAAATGAAGAATAAATGTTTTCTGGTGTTCTTTCATGCTCAATTGGCCCCACCCGCCAAATCACAGCGATCATATGGCACATAACACACCACGTCATCACGACCTCAGGGTCATATGAGGTCCGTCTAAAAAGTAACGGGACTGAGCCTGCTCTGTGCTTCACTTACACAACGTGAATTAACGGGTTGTGTCACAGTCTTTCGCAACATTCCAACAATACATATGATTGGTGATGGTTGGCTGCGCTCATTGTACGATTTTTTACAGGTCGTGCTTTACAAGTTGTCCAGTCTGAGTCATCATGCTATGAGTCGTGAGCAGAGAGCCAATCTGAAGTTTCTTGCCAAGCTTGGCAAAACACCTTCCGAATCCTTCGCAATGCTGCAGCAAGTCTACGGGGAAGAAATGATGTCATGTGCACGTGCTTTGAATGGCACAAGAGGTTCAAAGAGGGACGGGAGGAGGTTGAGACGATCCACGGTCTGGAAGACCTTCAACGAGCAGAATGGTGAACAACATAGAGCGTGTGAAGCAGATTGTGCGTGCAGATCGTCAATTCACGGTGGGGATGATTGCTGAGGAACTTTCCATCAACAACGACACTGTCTGGAGCATCATCACTGAAAATCTCGAAATGCGCAAGGCGTGCACAAAGATGGTCCCAAAGCTGTTGTCACAGGACCAGAAACAGCAAGGAGTCACTGTCTGTCAAGACATTATTGAGCGCCTCAAGGACGATCCAGACCTCCTCAGGAGTCATTACTGGCGATGAATCATGGATATTCGAATACAATCCCGAGACCAAACAGCAGAGTCGTCAGTGGAAAAGTACAGCATCACCAAGACCAAAGAAAGCAAGGATATCAAAGTCGAAGGTCAAGGTGATACTCCACGTTTTTTTGACATCAAGGGCATCGTCCACTTCGAGTTTCTACCACAGGATCAAACAGTGAATCAATACGTGTACAAGGAGAACCTCCGGCACCTCATGAGATCAGTCTGGGACAAGAGGAGGGATCTGTGGAGGAAAACGCCTGGGTGTTCCACCATGACAACGCCCCTGCTCACAGTGCCCTGAGCATCCAACAGTTTCTGGCGAAGAGGAACGTGCCAACTCCGGAGCAAACCCCGTATTCACCAGACTTGGTCCCTTGTGATTTTTTCCTTTTCCCCAAGCTCAAAGGGGTGATCAAGGGGACCCGATTTCCTGATGTGGAGGCCATCAAAAGGTCTGTGACGACAGAGCTCCGGAGGATTCCAGAAGAAGCCTTCCAGGGGTGCATCGAAATGTGAAAGAAGAGGATGGACAAGTGTGTGAGACTGGAGGAAAACTATTTTGAAGGGGACAAGCTGGGATTTCAATATATTTTTTGGAATTAAATGTCTGTGAAGTCAGTCCCGTTACTTTTTAGACGGACCTCATACATGTACACAGTCTTACAGCACCTTCTACAGAACGATTTCCACTGTCATAATCTGAGGATTCTTGATCAGAAAATTATTCATCAAATTCACTTTCTGACGAGTCTGAAACGAGCTGTGCATCCATTATCCATTGCGTGCTGAGACTTTTTCCCTCGATTACGTCATGGCAGTTTTCTGGAATTTTTTTAGGGGCGGTAACCGCTGGGTTTGCTTTTTTAACTCGAACACCTCAAAAATGTATTACAATTAAAAACCACGTTCAGTTCTTTGTTCATCACTTAAAAATCAATCTAATCACAGCAGAAAAAAATTGATTCTGTGGACCTTTAACCCGAACTGAACTGGGAGAGCTTGAGCTTTCCTGACTGGTTCCGGCAGTCGATGGATGGTCTGATGAACCTGAAAATTTGCACAGGCAGAGATCATCGCGTAATGAACGTGATGGGAATTTTTTTTTTTCATAACATATTCAATATATATATATATATATATATATATATATATATATATATATATATATATATATATATATATATATATATATATATGCATTTTATTGTTTTTCTACAATTATTCAGTATATCTAAAACATACCAAAACGCTCAGAAGAAACAGAGAAATTAATTTACACCAGTGTCCTAATGGATGCAATACTTATTCACATGTGTTTGTTGTAAATAAACACATGCAAAAATTGCAGATTTTATTTTTTGGACATGTGACTCCAAATTGTCATGTGACACCTGAACGATAAGTCCGATCTGGACATACAGTATTAGTGTAGTAGATAGTAGAACAAGGAAGGACAAATGTGTCCAAGAGCCGCGTCCGATCTGATCTGGTTTTGTCTTCACCAGAAGAAGCAGAACAAGAACAAGAAGAAGAAGAAGAAAAAAAAAATAACAACTTCCGATATTTCGTCACGTGGCTTGATTTAGCCAATAGCGAGACCCGCCATGGACGATCGTCGTTCATGACGAGAAAATAGTGTATTTACGAAATTACACCACATTAAATGGAATAATCTTTAAATAGTAACGTGAACTTTTCGAAACTTTAAAGCAAATGTCAGAATATATTTAAAAGTTCATGATAGACGCTCTCAAAAGGCACCCTCAATGCGAGGATGTGTACAGGCGTTTAGTATTTAAGGAGATCCGGATCCTGTATATAAAAGAGCTGAGTCATGAAGAACAAGAAGAAGAACAAGAAGAAGAACAAGAAGAAGAACAAGAAGAAGAACAAGAAGAAGAACAAGAAGAAGAACAAGAAGAAGAACAAGAAGAAGAACAAGAAGAAGAACAAGAAGAAGAACAACAACAACAACAAGAAGAACAAGAAGAATAACAACACAGAGCTCTCTTAGAGCTGAGTCTCACATGGCTAAAAATTGTGCAAATTATGATACAAACATCAAATTTGGCATTTCTGTCCCACAGGGCTTTCTGATCAAATCTGCCCGATTGGCCATTTGAAAAAAAATTAAAATAAAATAAAAAACTTCAAAAAAATTTGAAGTCACAGCTGGCTGAAATTCTTGAAGCGCAAGTGAACATCCTAGACAGAGAAGCAAGGGGAGATGCAGTCATCATTGATGACTCAGCACTTATCAATGCCCTACCTCCATGCACTTCAAAGATATTTGATGACTATGCTAAAGAAGACATCATTCCAAAGGTGGAATCCTATGGTGCCAGGTACGAGAGGGTGGACGTGGTGTTTGATGTGTACAAGAAGTCAAGTCTGAAGTCCGAGGCAAGGTCGAAAAGGGGGCAAGGAATCAGAAGAAGAGTGACAGGAACCAGTAAGACCCCAAGTAACTGGAGAAGCTTTCTTCGAGATGACAGTAACAAGACTGAGCTGTTTCACTTCCTTGCGGAAAAGATGTGTGAAGCACAGACGACAAGCACAGTCATTGTCACAAAAGGAGAAGATACCATTAGCAACACAAGGAAGTCACTGGATGCTGTGTCTCCATGTTGTCATGAAGAAGCTGACACTCTAATATTTGTACACGCCAGGGATGCAACGACGGATGGTAGCAAGTCCATTATCATTAAGGCTAATGACACGGACGTACTAGTCATAGCAATATCTGTACTGCCATCCTTACAAGAACTAAGTCTTGAGAACATGTGGATTGCCTTTGGCCAAGGAGCCAAGGCACGATGGATTCCAGTCCATGAGGTAGTTTCTGCAATAGGGCATGAGAAAGCGAGAGGGATCCCATACTTCCATGCGTTCACTGGATATGACGTCGTGTCTGCCTTCCGCGGTAAAGGGAAGAAAACTGCATGGCAGACTTGGAACGTCTTTGATGATGTTTCTGAAACATTCACCAATCTCAGCCAGCATCCAACATTGATTCGTGATCTTGACTTTCTTGAAGTTTTTTTTTTTTTCTTTCCAATTTTTCAAAATTTGGATTTTCAAATGGCCAATCAGACAGATTTGATTAGGATCCCCTGGAGAACAAATGTGCCAAATTTGATGCTTGTATCATCAAATTTGATGATGAAAAAAAAAAAAAATGAAATCCCAAAATGTTGTAAAGAATCTCGAGGGGGAATCCCAGCTCCAACTCCTCCCCACCGCCCCCAGTGCTGTAAGAGTTAAGGTGTGGGAATTCAGCCTGTGGAGAACCACACAACTAAAATATTGCATTTATTCCAATGTAATTGCACAAATAAACTCTTCTGTTTCCACTGATAAATTTCCCATCAAATTTTCTTTTTTGAAATGGAATTTATGTTTTTGTAGAAACTGAAAAGGCACTTTTTGAAACAGGAAATCACTGGCTCGATGTTCTGGATGACAAAATGGCAACATCAACACGAGTTATGCTGAGCTATATTTAAACAATCAAAAATTCAGTGCAATGTGAAAAAAGGACTTCAATTACAACCTGTTCCAGGGCAGGACAGGAATCCACCAAATCCTTTCCTTCTTCACATCCAAAAGGCACCTCCATCTCTTCTTCGTTCAGCTTTATCTGATCTACACCAGTCTCATCATTGTCCCTATTAATATTCAGCTCCTCCTGAAACAAAGAAGGACCTTCATGTCGCTCCTCGGCATTTTCAAACTCCAACTGCATCATCTCATCCGCTTCAAGCTCTCCTTCTTTACCCTTTTCCACCTCCAACTTATTATCCAATCCAGGGATCTTCAACTCCACTCCTTCAACACTGTCAACAGTACTTCGGCTCACTTCACGATCCATCCCAGCAACGACGTTGGAATCGCTAACGAAAGAATTTGTCAACACCTCAGCTGTGTTTTGCACATTTTTCCCCAAATGGGTTTGTGCTTCCAGACTGGCAATTGGCTCGTTTAAATCTGTTGCTGACGAGGGTGGAAATGAGGTTTCCGGACTCTTTACAGAATCACTGAAATCTAGAAAAGAAAAGGAAAACGAGCTTATGTAAACCTTTTTCAAGAGAAGAAGAAAGAATTGTTGTTCAAAATAAACTATGGAAAGAAACACAAGTGAAGAAAGAGGTGCTAACAATGTCAAGAATGGAAAAGAAAACAACAGACACCTTTCGTCACATTGAAGCATGGCACGGCACTTGCGGTGCCAACAGGGGCACTGGGACTGGACTGATTTGGCATGGTCTGCTGTTGATCTGTAACTTGCTCTGTGTTGGATGAAAGTTCTGCCGAGGTGCCAGCAGTGTTAGATTCCAGCAGCTTTGACAGCGTGGGAGCCACTGCAAAACCAAATAGCACAGTTAAAGGAACTGAAGTTAGCACTGCAGAGAAAAGTACGAAATTTAATTTAAATTATTACATTAATCATGAAGGTTAAAACAAAATTACTCTCCTCACCAGTAGAGGCAGAGGCAAAAGTTTGTGTGTGTAGACTGAAGACTGGTATTGCCAGCTGTGTTGCAATCCCAGACTCCGAATCAGCCAGACCACTTGTCATGTTCAATGCAGCAAATTCTTCAGCAGCTTTGCTCTGCACATTGCAGGAAAATAGAAAATAATTAATATATTGCACCATAATTACTGCAGTCATGCACAGACAGTGCCTGTAGAAAGTCTACACCCCCTTTCAAAATTTTCACCATTTGTTGCCTTATAGCCTGGAATTAAATTGCATTAAATCATACTTTTTCCACCTGTATTTACATATAGTAAACCACAGCTTCAAGTTAAAAACAATTTCAAAAAATTTCAGAGAATTAATTAAAAATACAAAACTACAATATCTTGGTTGGATAAGTGTCCACCACCCTGAGTCAATACTTGGTGGAAGCACCTTTGTCAGCAATTACAGCTGTGAGTCTGTTGGGATCAGTCTCTACCAACTTTGCACACCTTGATTGGGCAATATTTGCCACCCCCTCCCCTTTATAATAGCAATTGTAAATTAGCTCAGGTGTAATCTTCGGTGACAGAGGTAATTCGTATAACCGTTAGAATTCGTATAAATTCGTTCGAAGGTATAACCAATCACCTTCAAAATCACACAAGTTAATTGGCCTCAACCCGTGTTAAGTTGTCGTGATTTTCATTATTTCAGAATAAAATCAGCTGTTCCTGTAAGTTTCCTCTGCTGAGAGTGCATTTCACAGCAATGACTCAACCATGAGCACCAAGGAGCTTTCAAAAGACTTCCACAATGAAGTTGTGGAAGGGCACAGATCAGGGGATGGGTATAAAAAGATTTCTGAAGGTCTTTAATATCCCTTGGAGCACAGTCAAGACAATCATTAAGAAGTGGAAGGCATATGGCACTACCAAGACCATGCCGAGAGAAGGCCGTCCCTCCAAACTGGATGACCAAGCAAGGAGGAGACCAAGCAAGGAGGTGAACTGCGACCAGATGGGTCCTGTCGGGCCGTGCGAGGTCGAGTGGGTGCATGGTACAGAAGGGGCAGTAAAACACGAGGGGACAACGGAGATGGTGGAGGCGACGGAAAGATTGGCAGAGACGCGGGAATTAGAAGAAAGAGAGGAATTAAATAAAGTTAACGAGCACACACAAGTCGAGTTAGGAGGGGACATGAAGGTTGAGCTTGTAGAATGTTTCATGAATCAAGGCGAGCATCAGGATAACATCCCTCAGGAACAGGAGGGGACGGTATGCCGACTCGAAGTGGACTGCGACCAGGTGAGTCCGGTCGGGCCATGCGAAGTCGAGCGGGTGCATGGTACGGAAAGGTACATGCCGAGTTTGGGAGGGGCAGAGGCCTCGGGATCCCTGGAACTAACCCAAACCCCCAGCGTGATTGTCCCAGAGTGTATGTTGGAGTGTGCGAGTGGTGTGAGTGTCATGGCATGCGCGAGTGCACGTGGGGAAATGGCACACGGACCGATCCAGATGGGAGACGGGAATGGTGAGCCTGGTAGGCAGCACAAAGTTATCTTGGTGACCGCACCGGCTCCGCAGGACGTCAGGTGCGAGGCCAGTCCCATGTGTTGTGAGCGGCTGAAGCACACACGTCTGCGCGATCGCAACCCGGCATTGAAACGTCTCGTGCGTGGTACGAAACCGGCACGTGCACGGTGAAAAGGTTGTGTGAATTCGGAAAGCACGGGTCCCCATGCGAGCGCGTGTGCTGGGCATCACGTGCTGCACACCACGTGTTCTGTTCGCGGAATGCGCGGAGCGAGTCCCCGGGATGACACGCTCGGGCGGGCCTGCACGGCAAGCCACGCAAGTTCCGTGTGCGAGTGACATCACCGGGGATCTTTCAGCACTCAAGCAGGTGAGTGGCGCTCGGCTCACATGGTGGATGGCTCAAAAGCGAGCGCACGGTGCGATTGACGGGGAGACGTCTCCCATGCATCGCCCATAAGGAGGGGACGTGCAAATTGTAGACCGCCGCCCTGGCGACGCAAAGATGGCCGAGCCTTGCTACAAGTACACGATACCCCGGCCAGCATGGGGCAAGCACCCTCACCCTGGGCAAAGGAGCAGTAGTTAGTGGGAAGGGTTTAGCGACAGACAGACCGGCCTCATGGGGCCCGTGGAACTGTTAGTGGGAATTTAGTTTGGATTTAGAAATGGATTTTGAGATGAAGAGAACGAAACATGAGTGAATGTGGGTCAGCGGGCCCGAGTGTGTGAGTGGAGTGAATGTGGAATGCATGGTGCGAATGAATGATTGGAGGGGGGGGGAGGAGTGAATCCCACCCAAGGAAACCCAGGGTCAGTGTAATGTTAGTTAGTGCGTTAGTCAAATTAACCAAACGGATGTCATTTTGTTGTTGGTGTTGAGTGAAGGCACGAAACCTTTTTGTAGGGTGCAGGAGTCTACTGACCGGCTGGGAGCGTGGCTGTGGAAAGGTGAGTACTGAGTAGAGGGCACCCCGGGCAC
Source organism: Eptatretus burgeri (assembly GCA_024346535.1). Taxonomy (NCBI): domain Eukaryota; kingdom Metazoa; phylum Chordata; class Myxini; order Myxiniformes; family Myxinidae; genus Eptatretus; species Eptatretus burgeri. Next base: position 46,601 of record BROF01003436.1, on the reverse strand, counting down.
GGAGAAGTTGGCCAGAGTCGGCCATGGGTCCAAGCGACCGGGATAGTGGAATGGGCACAGGCGACCCTCCGAATGGGACCCGGAGCGCCAGAAATGCCACGTGGGAATATACGGGGCAGTAGGCAGGAAGGGCACTCCCCGCGTTCATACTGAGTCGGTAGGCTCGGAGACAGCCTCAGCTGCCTGGGGGTGCGAAGTTAGAGTTCGGCAGATGGGAATCCCTGCCAATTGAGCCTCGCTGCCCAGCCAAGAAATTGTGCAAGGGCACGAGAGAAAATTTGAGGGCTCGGCCCAAATTTATCACAGACACCAACACAGGCGATGGGAATCATGGTTTCTTGAACCAATACTTTAAAAAGGCAGGTGTGTTGAAAAGCCCCAGGGAGAGGTTAACGTTCAATAAATGCTAGGACAGATAGAAAATGTGAACCCCTTCGCACCATCCATCCCTTCGCTGCCCGAAGGCCACTGGACCCACCATGGGAAATTGCTGAAATCTGGGGAGGTTGTTCTGAGGCTCCATTGGGCCTCGAAACAGATCCACCTGTCTCTTCCTTAGTCCCCTCAACAAGGAACTTAGGGGTTGGGGAGTAGGCAGGTAGGATAGGTTAGCCGGACAAGGGCAGTTGGAGGGTTTGGGACACTGAGAATTATAAAATAAAAAAGGAAAAAAGAAGAAAAAAATGGGGGAAGTCTAAATTTTGTTGTTGCAAATTAAGAGAGTGGGTATGGACAAAGACAGGCAATGGCGATAGGTTGGGGGGAGACAGTAGGGTAGGTCCGAGCCCGTTTTCGGAGCGGCAGGCACCACCGCACTCCCTCCAGAACCTCACGGACCAGACCAGAGGCAGGCCAGCTTCATCTGCTGGCCTGTTTGTGCTGCATCTGCTGGTCCGCATTTGCCTCGCCATACTTTGCCTTGCCTGCCTTTGCCTTGACCACATGCCTGCTTGCCCTTGTTGCATTTCCCGTGTCAACCATCTCACCATGTACGCCAGGACCATCCCAGCCAGTGTGTTTGCAAAGACTGCCCTGCAGAAAGCTGCACCACGAGGACTGCATTGCGCAGCCTGCGCATCGTTTGTTTTTCCATTTAATTTCCAGTTCAAAGGATCCAGAGACTGCATTTTGCAGCCCGGCTACCCCCCCCCCCACCCTTGTTATTCTTGCATAAAGGCCAGTTCAAATGGCCTGTGGGACGGCACATGGCCTGCCGTGTTAGGGTGAGTTGCCTCCAGCAGCTGAAGACTGAAATGAGGAAAAGAAGGTTCAGTGAAACAAAAAGAGGGACCTTTTGAGCAGGCCCCAAAGACATCTGACCTTCCAGCTGCTGGGCACTCACCCACACAAACAGTTGACTTTGCTGTGCCTCTTTAACCATGGCCCAGGACCTGTGATCTGTGGGAAGTATAAATAGTAAGAAATGTACATAATCTTTAAAACCCACCTGTTGTTTGTTTAGCGCTAGCAATATAGTTAAGTTGTCTGAGTGAGTTTGATAGTTTAGTTACGCAGCGCACTAAGTTATTTATTTTTGGGACATGTATGCAAATGTCGCACTCAGGGATCCGGAGGTAAAACGTACAAGGGTAAAAACCTACACCTGCATGGCACACGGAAATTTACGACTCGGGACAAGTCTATAGAAAGGGGGGGGGGTAGTGTTACGAATCTGGCAGCCATTTGTACACAACAGCCAGAGTCCCCGCAGTTCAGTTATTGCGATAAGTATGTGTTTATAGTTAGGGTCCCGTCCCAATGTTTAATGGGCGATTAATTGTATGTGCGCTGCGAGTTATTTTTCTCGTTAGTTTTCGACATCAATTCCCTTCACACCACGGCGCCATAACCCACGTGTTCAAGGCTACGAACGTGGGCGGAGCCCCCTCGCCTTGGGGCCGACTCCGCCCAAGCAAGATGGGATGTTCGCCTCGTCCAATGAGGGGAGGACACCGATTGCCCGACGCCCCCCCCCCCAACTAATCCAGAGGTGAATTACCTCAGAGCGGATCCCTCCACCCGTGTGGGGGGGAGGGAGGATAAGAAGGGTGGTAGTGTCGGGGCTCTTTTCTCGTTGGTCTGCAGTCGTCATCTGCACTCTTTTTTCCAGGGTTCCTCGTGGTGGTGGTGGTCGTGGAAGCCAGGACCGTGGTGCTCGTATCATCGTTCGTGGCGGCAAGGACCGTGGTTCGTAGCAGCCAGGATCGGGGGCTCGTTGGATTCCGGGTCATGGGTTCGAGTCCCACCGTGGTGGGTTGGAGTCAGTGAAACCACACGAGGCCGGCCAGGTACCCGGCCAGATTCTGACCCCCAGCTGAACTATACTCCTCGGCTGAATGGCTGAATGAAGACCCACGAGGTCGATTTCTTTTGGGTGTGTGTGTCTGTCTGTGGCCAGTCTGTAAGTAGAACTGTTTAAGTGATTCCTTTGTACATTTTCATGCATATTTGTGTTAAATCTGCTCTGCGTTTCCCTCCCTCTTACAATAGTAAATAAATAACTGTTAAATGTTCCAGTTCGTTGTCTGTGCTTTCTTTCATTGACCCAGTATGGTTCGGGCTTGAGAATTAGGGAGGTCGTTTGTACCATAAATTGTTCATTTGGTCCGGCAGGCTTTGGTAATCCCCGCTCGGTTACCACGGATCCGAGTCGGTAACAGCGACTCGGTGCGGACAAAGTCGGCCGAGGGTGTGGCTTCCCCAGCAGTGAGACGGCGTGGGTACTTCGGTAAATTGGAATTAGACAATTAACCCTACCCCACGCCGTCAAAATATTGGCATCCACGGTCCACTAAGGTACCTATGACCTTCGGAGTTATCCGAAGCTTACGACCTTCAATTCTGGTGTTCGGTGGGAGATGACCCAACTGCTCCATCTCGCGGTCACCCTCGCCACTGAATCCGGCACCCCAACAATATTTGGGTCCATTATTGATTCATTCTATTTCTGACTCTTGAGTGACTAGAGGGTTAAAAATTATTATATCAAGTCAGACGAATCAAACTTTACATTATTTTAGTCATCGAACAAGAAAATGAAAATCTACAAACCAATCTGTCTGGTGGAGTCTGTCAGTGTGAACTGCCGGCAGTCAGTCCTGCCACTTGTACACGAAATAGGCTGTTTTCTGGCACTTGCAAGAGGCTCAAATTTATATGGCTCAAGGCCAGAAACTCCAGAGTATAAATTCCCATCATCCTCCGACTCGTCCTCGGCAATATCGGAATGAAAACACTAAATTTCATCACCGCTGAAATCACTCTGATTCGCATCTCGCCATTGGTTCACACGCTGTTTCCGAATGTTCACGAAGTTTTCGGAGAACGTGACGTCATAGCATCTTCGATAAATTCCGGTCTGTTTTTCGATCACTGACAAAAGTTTTGATTGAGTTAATTTTAGCATATTTTGAGTTTCAAATTTAAGAAAATAATTGCCCAACGATTAATTATTAATGTGATTACAACCTTTGAATCATGCAAAGTCATCAGCGACCCAAAACCTGGTCTTTAACTGTACTATCTTCATTGGTAGACATGTTTTACATTATTTCGACTTTACAAAAAAATTTATGTTCACCATTTGTTTTTACATGGGTCTCACTTTTCCATGGTATTCTTCTTCCTCCGGTCGGTATGCCGTGGTACCATGTGCATTCAACAGCACTGCTATGGTGCTGGTTCCAAATAAAAAACTCACGGCGCATACAATACTGTCCCCATTTCCCTCCGCATCAACACTTTCCGTGGAATTGTCATCAATTACTAAATTTTGGTAACATTTGCAGTCAGTGATTTTTAACCATGGCTCCCATGAGGAAAACTGTTTTGAGTGGTAAACCAAACTGTGCAAAAAAGTCAAGGAAAGTGATGCCTGACAAAAAGTGGAGGTTTTGGATAAGCTTGGTCGAGGGGAGAGTGAGGTGTCATTTGGGCAGATTAGTATGAGTGAACAAGTGCAGTATCCACCAAATAAATAAATGCGCAGAAAACATAAGGGATAGTGAATGCAATGGTCTTAAGCCGTGTGAGGACAACTCCCGTAAAACAACTCAAGTACATGACGCGCAAGTTTATCGATGATGACAGAATTGCACTCTTGGCTCAGAACCTACCCCCCTTTTTCACATAAGCCCTTGGTCTTATTGGATACAGATATGGTTTACGTGAGGGTTTCCAGGAATGTAACCCCCCACGTCAAACAAGTGTTGACTGCACATGCAATACCAATGAACACAATGGAAATTACCTTCAAGTAATGTAACAATAAGCACCGAAATACTACCTTTGAAAAGACATCACTGCCCCAAAGTAACCCAATCTAAACTATTTTAATTAGTTAAAAGAATTAAAATTAATAGCTATGGCAGGAAAATGAAGGAGTGCCTTAAACAAACTGCACACAAAGAACACAAAAGCGAGTCTTTCACGGCAGACGTACCGTAATGGCATCAGATGCTGCACAAATTTCCTTCCTCAAGAGCTCTGACAGTGCGGGTGAAATGGGGGGGCTTGGTCTTTCAGGGTGGTCCTCTGTATTTTGGCATAGATCATGTGGAAGCTGATAGTCCATACCAGCCAAGGCTGATCGGACTGCATGTGCATCTGATGGTGAAACCTGCAATAAAATGAATGTCACCATATACTTTTGGACCCAGAGTTCACGTTCTTGCTTGAGCAGAATAGTGTGCTTGTGAGAGAGCAGGGGTGAGAGTGAGAAGATGGACTGGAGAAAGAGAAAAGATGTTCTACACATCATTTGTGAAAACACAAAACCTGTTCACAGCCAGTGTGGAGTGTGACGGGCAGAGCAGCTAATGTCAATCAATTAACTTATTATTTTGTATGCAGCCTGTGGCCGCTGGTTGCATCATTGCCTGGAGTGCGGCTGTGCCGCTGATGCGGTTCCCCATTTCCAGCAAGCTGGTACTCATTTTATAACATTGGAAGGATAACAAGCTGAATCAACCCACCTGGTGTCATTTAACGAGAAAAAAACAAGGGCTCAAACTCAAGACCCCAAGATCTTAAACCAGCCACTTCAACCGTTAAGCCAACACCAGGCTGAATAAATGAACTCGAAGAAACTTCGGGGGGGGGGGCCCTCACTCGATGGTTAGGTAGACTCGATGGTAGACTCAACAGCAGTGCAGATCTCTGAGACTGTCCCACTGCCCAGAACTGGAAGATCCAGGATTATAGTTTTGTTTTTTTATCCGAATCTTCTCAAACAAACGCAAAACAATAAGTCTTTTGGAGGTGTTCTTGTCGTTGCTGTCATCGATCAAAAAAGATCCAGTGTCAACTTAAATTTCTCAATAACTGGCTTGGCTACCTCAACAGAGAGACATTTTCACAATCTCGGTCACCTTTGTCCTTTTTCAAGCAAACTCAACAGCAGCTTTTGAATCAGGAAATATGTTTTGTCACAAGATCTGAAAAGTGATCAGCAACAGTTGTCGGCAAGTTGTGTTCCACCAACTTGCAAAACAAAAGTTCACATTCAGTTCCTGTTTTTCATCAATGTTTTTCTCTTGGTGCCAGAAGTGCTCGTCTACAGGGATACGTTGTTTACACAGTACTTCGATAGGTTGCTCTTAGGAGCACAAGTTTCAAAGTGTCTGGAGAGATCAAAGCGACCACATGCTGCTACTGTGACTGATCAGTTGGCTTAGCAATAGCAAGCTAATTGATAATGGAACACACCCAAGGTGTGTTCAGTTACCAAGTTTCTTGGAGAACGCTCGCCAAGTGGCTTAAGCACTCCATTCAAAAACGTTGCTAAGGAACGGCTGGCTTGGTAAGCGCGAGCTCGCTGAACACCCCCTCCGGTCATGGTAAGAAAAACTCGTGTGATTAATTATTAGCCAATCCGTGGAGTCCTTTCAGAGCCAATGGGTGCTGCAGATACTGAGAGATCTCAGAACTCATCCAATGACACGATGAGCATGAGACGTTAAAGTTTATTTCTGGCCTCAGACAGCACGTCAATATTTAATAGCGACTTTTATTCCACACCACCACAACCATTGAGTGAATAGACTAAAGGAAATGCAAGATCACCATACTTTGGCAGAAAAAAATTCTGTACTACACTGGAGTAGTTGAAAATCTCGAAAAAAGAACATCATACAAACTATGGGCAAAACGTACTTCATAAGTAAGCTCATGTCATCCCAAACTACTACTCCCCTCCAGTTGTCTGACTGCTTTCAACAGTGGTTGTTTATTTTCCTTCCACAGACTGCAACTAAAACGGCATGTGGAAGGGCGCATACCTCCGCCAGGCTGAACGGTTTACGTTTTGTATCCCACTGATGGGCCTAATCTGCATCCGGACTATTCATCCTTGTCACACACCTAAATCTAAAAGTCTTGTTCTTGTCACCTACCCAATTCATCCAACCAAATTTTGTCCGAATCCGTCCATAACCATTTGAGATATCGTGTGATGTATAGTTTTTGGCCCAATGTCTCAAATGGTGAAGAATCACTTATAAAAATTATAGTGTCTGGATCTAGCACTTCACCAGAATCTCATCAATTTGTCATCACACACCCAACCTGTCCACCAAATGCCGTCCGAATCAGTCCTTAACTTTTTGAGATGCTCACAGAGAGACAGACAGACAGGGGTGAAAATATAACCTCCATCCACCATCGGCAGCAGAGGTAACTAGACTGATAGTTGCACTTTAACCCTAATATTTTCTTTCCAAGCGACAATTGAAAAACATTGTTAACTCTGTAATGGATGCACAAACAGAGTGGACTAGTGCCCCGTTATCAGGACTCTTCCAGAAAATTCTGCTGTGGCAAGTCATCAGTCCAGGCAAGGTGCTGTTGGATACAATCCCTCAACAGGTGATAATTTATTGGCAGAAATCTACTTAATACTGATGATGGCTAATCAGACAAGTGCATCAGTGGATTGAGCAAAATGATGTGATCTGCAATTAAGAGTATAAACTTCCATATTCTGATCGACTTGTAAGGAGGGTTTGGAAAGAAGCAGACAAGCCTGCAAATACAGTTCGAGTACCAAATATATTATGAGGGCAGAACAAAAATTTCAGTTGTCCTCCAATTCAAGCATGAGTGCATTTGGAAGGAAATAGATTTACAGAATTTAGCAATGTGTGAAATATAGGAAAGAGTAGAAGTAAGAATAACACTGAGATAAGGTGACGATCCACAATTTTCACTGTCTTGGGTTGAGTTTTAACAGTGGAGGAGAGGGCATGAATCTGCAGATCGGTCTTGGCAGCATTAAGTTTGAGGAAGTTAATGGACATCCAGATTTTAATTTCAGCAAGACGAATTCAGAATGACAGAAGACCGTTTTATTCTGTTCAATTGTGCACCACCATACGAGAGTTCAGAAGTGTTTTATGAATAATATCGTCATAAGCATCACAATATTGTACATGGACCTTTGAAAATGGATGTTCTTTACCAAGATGGCTGACTTCCATTACATGCTCTGCCAATGTGGTGCCTGTCCTCCAAAAGCTCCCCATTATGATTGTGTGTTTTAAGGACAAGTCTTCGCAACAGTTAAGCACTGGTTGCATCCACTTTAGACAATGTTTAAGCTGATGCAACAGGAAGAAATTGTCAACATTTTTTTTCCCCAGGAGATAACCGTGCATGGTGTAGCGCCACTCCCGGTGAGAGATTGTATAACAAGTCCTAGAGGTTTACAGTTTCATCGCATCTCTGTAAAAAAAAAAAAAACCTTATAGAAATCAAAAATAGCTCCGCAAAGCGGGCATAACCCCTCAGCCCATGCATTCATTGTAAAAGGAAGCAGCGATATCACAATGATGAAGTCAGTTAGAGCACGTTGGACGTCATATCGAAAATCAATCAGACTTCAAGATGGCTCCCGTGGCGGCTAGTGAAAAATCGCAGTGCGCCCATTTTCAAAAGGAACCTTCCTCTACTCAACTCCAACACACACACACACACACACACACACACACACACACACACACACACACACACACACACACACACACACACACTGCAAAAATGCATTTAAATCGGACAAGCCAAGCCGTTCTCGAAATTGACGAAAACCAATTTCAAGACGACTGCTGTGGCGGCCACACTGAAAATCACAGCGCGCCCATTTTCGAAAGGAACCTTCCTCTACTCAGCCCAACACACCCTGCAAAAATAGATTTAATCGGATAAGACGTTGTCCTCAAAATCGACCGAAACCAATTTCAAGATGGCTGCCATGGAGGCCACATTGAAAATCGCAGCGCGCCCATTTTCGAAAGGAACCTTCCTCTATTCAACCCCAACATACCCTGCAAAAATGCATTTAATCGGACAAGGCGTTCTCCTCGAAATTGACGGAAACCAAAAGTTGACGGACGCCCGAACAACGAAGTATGAACTTTGACCTCTGTGACCTTGAAAAGTAGGTCAAATCAAAAACCCGGGTTATATATCATGTATCCTCATCAGATATACCTGTGATAAAAAATTTGGCGATGATCCAGTCATTCGTTCAGGAGAAATAGCCATTTCTAGGTTTTCAGTTTTGGACCCCTGGTGGCAGAGTCGAGAATCAAATTGCGCTCATTATCGAAAGGAACCTTCCTCTGTTCAACCCCAACAAACCCTGCAAAAATGGATTTAATCGGACAAGGCATTCTCCTCGAAATCGACGGAAACCAATTTCAAGATGGCTGCCATGGAGGCCACATTGAAAATCGCAGCGCGCCCATTTTCTAAAGGAACCTTCCTCTACTCAACCCCAACATACCCTGCAAAAATGGATTTAATCGGACAAGGCGTTCTCCTCAAAATTGACGGAAACCAAAGGATGACAGATGCCTGGACGGACAACGCCTGAGACGACAATACCCCTTAGCCCAATTCGGGCTGAGGGGCAAAAACTACTTGGCCATTGTACATAGTGCTTTGCAATTTATGCATTCCTAAACCACGAGACAAAGCAAGTTAAAAACTGGTGGTTGTACTCAAGGTGTGCAGGGTAACATTCCACGAAGTTAGGATGGCCACCTCAAATTTAAGTTTTGACTCTTATGTTAAAGTGGGGAATTATCACAAGTCGATGAATTATATCATACTCGCGAATGCACGGCTTAACCGTCGGACTGAACTACTTGGAAACTGGATGCTTTCGATGAAGAATAAATCAAACTCACAGAAGTTGTACAGCACAAAGCAAAGTTGCTCCCCCTCAACACCCCCCCCCAGGCACTCCCATGGGAAGCAGGGGTTCCTCATGGTAAAAAAAAACGATGCAAAATCCATTACACTGGAAAACTTGTTTGTACAGACCTGTGCAGTGGTCATTTGTGATGCAGAATTAACAAGACTGGGTGAGTCAAAACTCGAGTCCCCGAGCTGATTCACATGTACGAAAGATGATGATTTGGGGGAAGGTTTTTTTTTTGCCAGCAGTGCTGTGAACAAAAAGAAAATTAACAATCTTGCACAATCAAAAATAGTGCAATTTAACATAACCAAACTTTCAAAGATCTCAACACACACACACATTGTTATGTTTGTGGGGGTGGGAGGGAGGGAGTTAGGCATAGACAGGTGTTCACATAACTGGTACTCAGGTACTTGCACGCCGTTAAAACCAGAGAGTTTGTGTCAAAGCCACCCAATGCTCGCCTGTTTATACATTTATCGTTTTTAAAAGACTAGTCTAATAATATTTTTTATAAAGCATTGCAGTGAAGTCTGATCCAAATAATTTTAAAGGTCCCCTGACACGCAAAAGTACTGAAATTTCATTTATATATGTCCTATAGAAGTTTTTCATCGTGATTTCAGATCTGACTGTTTTTTCACAATACTCATTCTGTAAAATGTAAAATTTAAAAAAAAAAAAAAAACCTCTTCGGGAACGCCCCTAAAATTCTCCTGAAAGGGGTGTAACCCACATGACGTCAACTCCAGGATTACAAAGGCTGCACGTAAATTACTTGGATTGGTGGTCTACGTGATTCTATTGGCTTTCTGTATGTTTCCACATTCTATTGGTCGACTCAATCGCTTCGTTCATTTCTGCTAAAAAAAAAAAAAAATCGAACATTTGGTTTTAAATAATGGATGGCATGGACTTTCATTTGTCTGGTAACGACAGTGAGTGTGAGAGAAATGAAGGATTTTGGTCTGAATCACATGGAGAATTGTCGGATACCGTAGTCGCAGGAGGTGAAGTTCAGGCAGCTGGAAATGAAATACGGCCTTAGCAGTTCGAGCCAGAAGCAGGACAAGCAGAGGAAAACGGCGATGAAATTCCGAGCGTTCATGATGATCGGGAGGACATCGAAGGAAGACTTGGCAATAACAACAGGTTAGACTAAATCCTATTCGTAATTCAATCATGGAAATTCGACTTGCATACTACTCGAAATCAGAAATATTTTAGTGAGGCGATGTGACCAGCGCAGCGGACATGTTGCACCACGGAGAATAAATCGCAAGCAAGGCCGGCACATATCATCGGCCGCATCTCTCCGCGCATAAAACGAAGCAATCTCGCTGTCCGGATATGATGAAAACTTGTGTGCAGAACACACCTTGTGACACAATTGTCTCGAGTAGTCCGATAAATCTGACGTTCTGTTGAATTTTTATTTATTTTATTCCTACTGTTGTCATGCAGCACCAGTAGAATATAATAAGCCTGGTGTTGGCTTAGTGGTGAGGGTGGCGGCTTGGGATCCTAGGGTCCTGAGTTCAAGCCTCGTTGGCCGCTGAATTAAAATACACCAGGAGGTTGGCTCAGCCTGTCATCCTTCCGAGGTCGGTAAAATGAGCACCAGTGTACTGGTAAGGGGGGCACTGCATCAGTGGCATAGCCGCATCCCAACCAATGACGCAACCAGCAGCCACAGGCTGCACTCAAGAGAGAGAGAGAGAGAGAGAGAGAGAGAGAGAGAGAGAGAGAGAGAGAGAGAGAGAGAGAGAGAGAGAGAGAGAGAGAGAGAGAGAGAGAGAGAGAGAGAGAGAGAGAGAGAGAGAGAGAGAAAGAGAAAGAGAGAGAGAAAGAGAGAGAGAAAGAGAGAGAGAAAGAGAGAGAGAGAGAAAGAGAGAGAAGAAAACCATGAAGAAAAGAGAATAATAAAAGAAAGCTACAGCACGTCAGATTTAGCGGCCAAGTCAGATGGACGACGGATTTATCGGACTAATCTGGACCAGTGTTTCTCAACCGGGGTTCCGCAAGAGGCCGCTCGGGGTTCCGCGAGAAACAGTAATAAATAGGCTGATGTATTTTTGAGTAGTTTTTGTTTGATTTAATATTCGTAATTTTACTATACACGTACAGCATATTGTTGGAAACTCCTTGGTTATTATAATCGAGGCTTCATCGTCTTGTATTATTTACAATTATAACAACCATAGGGAATGTATTTAACGGTGTCTATATGGCGCCAGTGCGATACCGCCCTCACTGGTTAGTGGATGTCCTGTACACGGCAGATTGGTGTATCATTGAGTGACTGACTCAAGTGTGGGACGCATGCACGGTGTCCATCTATCTTCTCTGTGCTTCCCAGCGCGAAGTCTCGCGAAGTCTCACGAAGTGTCTGTGTCTCTCTGTGTGTCTGTGTCTGTGTGTGTGTGTCTCTCTGTGTCTCTCTGTGTCTCTCTGTGTCTCTCTGTGTCTCTCTGTGTCTCTCTGTGTCTCTCTGTGTCTCTCTGTGTCTCTCTGTGTCTCTCTGTGTCTCTCTGTGTCTCTGTGTCTCTGTGTCTCTCTGTATCTCTGTGTCTCTGTGTCTCTCTGTATCTCTGTGTCTCTCTGTATCTCTGTATCTCTGTTCTTCTGTTTACCTTTATTGCTTCAGCTTTATTTGTTTAAGTTTTGTTGATCGTTACATGAGGTGTGTTTTTTAATTGTCAAACAGACTCGGGGTTGAAAAAACAATTTCAAAAATTACGTTGTCAAACAAACAAAAAAAATAATTTTTTTGTGAATTAAAACGTGTGTGAGGTCTCATAAACGAGTACTATGTTTTTTTTTCATTGCCAATAAATTTGACAAAAAGGCGGTCATTTTTTTCCTTAAACCAGGTATCCGAAAAAAATATATTTACCACGTGAACTTTGATAAAAATATAAAAGAGCTAGTTGTTAATAATGGTATATAATAATCTGAATGCAGGGGTTCCCTGAGACATGAAAACTATTTCAAGGGTTCCACAAGGGTAAAAAGGTTGAGAAACGCTGGTCTGGACTCCAGAGCAATGTGACGTCAACGCTGCGATTCGCTGAAGTCAACTATTTTTAAGGGCGGGGCAAAGCAAGTTGTGAAAGGCACTAGAAATGATCGAAATATTGCTCTAATTATCCCATTTTAGATTTTTTTTTTAAAAACATGGGTGAATTCTTCACTTGGAAGGTCAAGTTAATATATAAATAACCAAAAAGTTTTGCATGTCAGGGGACCTTTAAAGCAATATATGTATTTGTATATTGTAATCAGTAAAAAATAGTGTGGTAGATAAAAACATTAAAAAGGAAAAAAAACTTTAACATTGATGTGCTACAAAAAAGTTAAGTTTAAAACAGGTCAAAAATTTTTCAAATTTGAAATTATTTTTTAATTTCAATTTTACAACATCAACAATATACCCCAAAGGAACCTCCATGCCAAATATCAACATCCAAGTACACATATTAAATGAATGGCAAGCTTCTAAATAACTTGCACCAAAAACTTTAACGTTGATGTGCTACAAAAAAGTTAAGTTCAAAAATTTTAAATTATTTTTTAATTTCAACTTCACAACACCAATAGTATACCCCAAAGGAACCTCCATGCCAAATATCAGCATCCTGATACACATATTAAATGAATGGCAAGCTTCTAAATAACTTGCACCAAAAAATAACATTTTCACGCTGACGCTCACGCCGGGGGGATCACTGTTGCTCTCTGTTCTACGAACAGGCGAGCTAAAAAACCTAAATGCATACTTCAACTCAAAGGGTACTCGGTCGAGTACATACCTCCAACCCGCAATGCCTGATCCACGAGAACATATCGGGCCAAATACATTTTTGAAATATCATGCTTTTCAGCACTATATCGTTTTAGACGTCATTTCTCAATGGTGAAGAATCACTTTAAAAATTAAAGTATCCAGATCCGGATTCGGATCATCACCAAAATCAAATCAATTCATCCTTGCCACACACCGAACCTGTCCACCAAGTTTCGGCCGAATCCATCCCAACTTTTTGAGATATCACGCTATATATCGGTTTAGCACCATCTCTCAATGGTGAAGAATCACTGAAAAAATTATCAGATCCGGATCTTCACCAAAATCGAATCAGTTCGACCTTGCCATACACCAAACCTGTCCACAAAAATTTCACCCGATCCATCCACAACTTTTTGATATATCCTGTACACAAACATACAAACAGACAGACAGCCAAGCAGACAGAAAGGGATGAAAACATAACCTCCTTCACCTTCAGTGGCGAAGGTAACTAGAAAGGCACTCAGAAGAGTGCATACCTACACCGTGCAATGCCTGATCTGACAAGAACATATCAGGCCCAATACATTTTTGAAACATCATGCTATATATTGTTTTTGGCCCAATTTCTCAATGGTGAAGAATCACTTTAAAAGTTTTTCTTTTTTAATTCTCGTATCTGGATTCAGATCTTCAACATAATCAAATCAATTTGTCCTTGTCATCACCCAACCTGTCCACCATGTGTCATCCAAATCCATCAACAGCATTTTGAGATATTGTGCAATATATCGGTTTAGCGATATCAATGGTGAAGAATCACTTAAAAAATGATCAGATCCAGATCTTCGCCAAAATTCAATCAATTCTTCCTTGTGACACACTGAAAGCGTCCACAAAGTTTCGTCCGAATCCATTCACAACTTTTTGAGAAATTGCGCTATATATCATTTTTGGCCCAACAATCAGGTTAAATTTTTTTTTCAGTAGCCGGATCCGGATCTTCACCAAAATCTAATCGGTTCACCCTTGTCACATACCCAACCTCTCCACGAAATTTAATCTGAATCGATCCACAACTTTTTGAGATATCCTGCACACAAACAGACAAAAAGCAAGCAAACAAACAGACAGGGGTGAAAACAACATCCTTCCACCTTCGGTGGCAGATATAAAAACAAAAATAAAATGAAATGTTTCGTTTTTCTTTTTTTAAGTTTCTTTAACCGTTTTGTTGGAATGCTTGCTCGAGTGGTTAAAGAACTTGGCAAGCGCTCTTCAAGATTCAATGGCAATACGGCAGCTCGGTTCTCCATGGGGATGATGACAGAATAGCCGAGAGGTATGCACACTCACTCTAAGCCGTCAAGCCTGGGTTTGAATCTCGACCCAGTAATAAACTGACATCTCGGAGTTTCACAGGCAAAGTGACTCATCAATTTGTGTGCTGTCTCGGATGGATGTTAAACTGGACATCACACCTGCCAGAATCACTCCTCTCCTCTCCCCACTCTCTCTGCCTCCTCCCTCCTCCGTACTCCCCTACCCCTAATATTGTTACGGATTTGGGAGCCTTTTGCACACAGACAGACAGCAGTCCCCGTAGCTCAGTTATCTCGATAAGTATGTGTTTATAGTTAGGGCCCAACCCCCTATGTCTAACGGGAATTACATGTGTGCGCTGCGGGTTTCGTTTATAGTCAGGTTTTTGTTTTTACATCGCCAACAAATCTCCTTCGTTCTTCACTCATCGCCTCAGCTCCGACTCCACCCCTTGTCCAATCAGGAAGCTCATCACCTCAGGGCGACTACGCCTTAGCCAGATGGAGTGTTCGGCCTGACCAATGAGGGGAGGCACTGATCGCCCGACACCCCCTCATCCAATCAGGAGGCGAATGAGAGGGGAAGAAATCCCTTGGACCTGGCAAGAAGAGTAAAGTGGTTGTCAGGACGAGTGTACTGCAGTCATCGTGGCCTATTGCTTCTGGTCTGGTGCGGTGGCTTTGTCTCGGTCATGGTCTGCGGTTCTTCGCGGTGGCTCCTCGTGGTGGTGGTGGCCGAGCAGCCAGGGTCGTGGACCCATGGATTCGAATCCCACTGTGGTGGTTGGAGTCCGGGGTGACCGCACGAGGAGGGAATGTACCCGGCCAGGCTTTGTTCCCCCAGCTCGCGTTCCCTCTGGGCTGAGGGGCCGAATAAAGGCCCACGGGGTCCAGTGTGTGTGTGTGTGTGTGTGTGTGTGTGTGTGTGTGTGTGTGTGTGTGGCGCCAGTCTGATAAGTAGAATTATTAAGTGCTTTTCGTTCATTGTAAATTGCATTTCTTTATTCGGATAACTCTGCTCTGGATCTGCCTCCCTATTGTAAATAAATATCTGTTAAATGTTCCAGTTCGTTGATTGTCGTTTCTACCACTGACCCAGCACAGTGCGTATTGAGAATTTGGGAGGATGTGTGCCGTAAGTTGTCGTTTGGACCGACGGACTCTGGTAATTCCGCTCGGTTAAACCGGACCGACGTCGCTAGAGCGACCCGGTTCGACAGAGTCCGTCGAGGGTGTGACTTCCTTGGTAATTTGACGACGTGGGTACTTAGGTATATTGAAGTTCGGCAATTAACCCTACCCCACGCAGTCAAAATATTAGTGACCACGGTCCGATAAGGGACCCGTGACCTTTCGGACTTATCCGAGAGACACGACCTAAATTCCGAGGTGTTCGATGGAGACGACCCAACTGCTCCCCCTGGTGGTCGTTTATCGCCACCGAACCCCGGCCCACAACAATATTTCCATCAGATAACCAACGGGATGCATTTGCTGGTATATGAAAAAGCAAGACTGTGTCCATCTGTCCCCGAACTACTCCCTCAGTTTTTGGGCTAGCCCCACCAAATTTTCTGTGGAACCTTTTGGGTCCCAAGCAGGTGGCCTAAGGTGGATGGGAGATTTCATAAAATTACGATTTTGAGTTTCCACCCATACAAAGCTTCTCTCTGTCCACATGTAGACTCATTCACAGGTTCAGCTTGATCAGTTTCACCATTTGGTGCATCGATTTTACAGAGTACTACTCCCACAGTTTTGGAGGCAACCCCACCAAGTTTTCTGAGCAGCTTTTGGGGTTTCTGCACACATCCTAAAGTGGGTGTGAGAGTTTTCACAACTTTCCTCAAAACGATATATTTTTTTTTTCTTTTTAGATTTTGGGCTCCCACACGTGCAGAGCAAAGGCACCTTAAGAGTAAAAAATAAACATACAAGATGACAGAAAAACAATTTCAGCTCTAAATAGTTGTTGATTACACAGCCTCAATGTTTGTGTTTCCCTCTACGTGTGTGTAGAATAAGCCCGCTTAAACAAGTATGCCTTGCTGTTTGATCACAAATCAAAGGACCTCAGCAACATCGACATTTTAGCACTTTTACATACATTTGGCAAAGGTGAGACAGGCCAGCAGCATCAAAACTGCCCCCATCCAGCGATGATGTACAAATAACAAGGAAAAGGTAATACGATACACACGATAACAGGCATGATATGAGGAATGCAGTCAAACCACAACCAAACCTACATTCAAGATACATCACAACAATTCAATGTACATGCATTAATGTTGAACTCTTTCATTGCCCTCACCTTGATAAATCTCCTCCATTGATTTTTTTGCTTCTGCCACTTCGTCTTTCTTATGTGTGAGGCTGAAAATATTACAAAGAAATCGTCAGTCTCACCAGAGATAAAATTCAACCAAGGACCACACATCAAAGATGGCATGATGACTATAAACCAACCCAAGTTCACAACAAAGCGACACTGGAATACATTTTTACATCATTGTCAATGTGGCAATGATATGTAAAAGAATAGCCAGTAATATATTTAAAGGCAATGATAACGATATCTGAAATTTTGTAAGGTGGAAGAAACAATATCTGCTGTGTAGTCCATGAGCTGGAACACTTACTGCTGCAATATTAAGATGCAAAAACATGTGGTGTCATTTTAATGAAGTTATTTCTGTAGATTCCAAAATAAAAATTACAGGACTCAGTGACGATCTTGAAAAGAACCTTCGGAACAACAAAACTCCACAGTTTGATCCATGAATCATGATCCCTCACCAACAAAGAGAGAGACACTGAGACCTGGGAGGACTCCTTTCCACTTTCTGAAAGCCACACATGGAGATAACACACACACGGAGATCACACACACACACACACACACACACACACACACACACACACACACACACACACACACACACACACACACCTCTATGATGTGGCAAGGCACAGATCAAGTCCCATAGCACAACCTGTTAGCAACAAGTGCAGTCTGCCACACGAAAGCATTGTCTCTGCCCTGCTAATCACCAGTTAGGATGTGAGGAAAATTTCAATCTTCAAAGGCTTGAATGTCATGTGAACACCATCCAAGTTTGGAGGCGATGTGTTGGCAACAATTTATGCGCATTTACGGTAAGGGTTGATAATATATATATATATATATATATATATATATATATATATATACTTTGTTATGGATTTTAAAATCGGATCCGACAAATGCATACAAACATTTCAGTCCTCAGAGAGTTATTTCCCTAAATGCATGCCCAGGATAGACCCATCCCCATGTCTGGTGTGATTCTAACTTTGATGGGTTGAGAAGAGTAATGAATAGATTCCCTTTATGATGGGATGGCCTTTTTATCTTTACGACAGACACATTCATGCACGTGAGATAGCCGTTAACCCAACGAAGGCTCACCAACGAAGGTGGTGACGGCCTTGCAGCCTCAGTTTCTCACAGCTATCAGCTGTCCGTCGGTTGTGGCTCCTGGTGGCGCCTGAAGGTGGGTGACGCTTGGACCATTAATGCTGGTTCTGTTTGAGACCTGCTCTTGACGTACCTGATTCTTGGCATCCCTGTTTCCTGGGGGTGACGACGTGACTTCAATTGGCGTTCAAGCCTGTTGGCGAGTGGGTGCACGGCAAGGCAGGGCACTGGCAACGGACAAAGCACGCTCACACATTTCAGGACGTTTTATTCGACGTACAACGACTTTTATTTGTTAAGCAAGACTGGATTTCTCTTCCCCCTGAATGATCTGCTGGGTACCCTTGTCTCGTGTTTTTAATTGTTACGTAAGGTAGAGTGATAAGCATCTGCTCTTTGTGTCTTTTTCTGTCAATGCCTGATTAATTCTATATTTGCTTGCGATTATTTTTATTGATTTGAATTTATTTATTTTCACCACAAGGAAATAAAAAGTTCTTTTTATTCATTTTTTCCTTATTAATAAATTCCTTGCTGATGTTCCAACCTGTCCGTGCTTGGCCTTTCCTTCCATTGATCCAGCATTGTCTGAACCGACATAGACTGGGAGGTTATTACCAAACTAATTGACCTGTCATAGTCAGAACGTACCAGCGGTTAAACACTTGGCCACCCTAATTAAGATCGAATCAAGATAAGATTGGTGCTTTGCCAAGGGCATGGCTCCCCGTTCAGGAAGCCAAGCGACCTCGAGTTAAAACGGTGGACACTGGAACTCGTGGTTCACCGATTGGCGTTCGTGGTTCTAAAGCAACCCACCGTATCATGAACTTAATTGTGAGCGGTGGCCCCAGGTCCAGCTCTTCCAAGGACAAACGGGGATTAACCCCCTTTTAATACACTCGGTACCCGTAACAATATCTATATGTATGTATGTATGTATGTATGTATGTATGTATGCATGTATATATATATATATATATATATAGTTACGGTTCTCGGAACCGTATGCATGCATACAACATACAGTTGGCCTGAGTCAGTTATTCCATTAATATACGTATCGATAGATCCCTACCTTTTGTCGAATGGGACAGCAGGGAGTGCGTTGCGATAGGCTATTAGTTAGGATTAATAAATCATTTTTTTCCCTTTTATTTTACTCCCTCCTTTTTCTGAGGTAAATTAATCTCGCTTGCTACCCTCGTTTCGCTGGCCACAGCGTACCACCGTCTACCCGCTGTATCCGGAGTCTCGTTTTCTGAGGCAAAATCCCGATGTTCGCTATGGAAGCCGCATCGGCATCCACCTTCCTAAACCCAGACACACGCGGCGTGGGGGGGCCAAACTCTCCTCTGGCCGAAACCCCACCCAGAAAGGTAGACACATGAATGGCCAAACTATCCTCTGGCCGAAACCCCGCCCAAAAAGGCGGACCACATGAAGGCCCGGTCCAATCGGGATGCTCAGATCGGACAATGACGTCAGTTACGCCATGGCTCCTCCCTGAGCTCAGTGATCTATAAAGTACGGAGCAATCCTCGGAGTTGGGGCGAAGTTGGGGTGGATGGAAAGGAAGAAGTCGGTCAGAGTTTTTGGATGCGAAGGTATCAAGTTGAATGGGAAGGTTGTCGTTGTTGTTGTGGGAAGCCATTGGAAGGAGAAGTGCGAAGGGAATTGAAGGAGTTGTTGCGAAGGTGTTCCGGCTGCTTGGCTCTGCTTACGTCTCACCTCGACGGCCAGCCAACTGGTCCCCACCGACACGACCTCGACCAAACCTCGTCTGGTCCTGCTACTGCTCCACTCTCACCATTTTGGACTCTGCTCTCCTCCACTCAAGCTCCTGCTGCAGACACGATTACCACACGTGCGGCTGTGGACCGAACTGCACAGCTTTTGTCGGGTGCCGCACCACGGAGAATCCCTTCCCCCGAAACGCTCAGGTACCAAAAACTGTGACCTCACCTCCCTCCCTCCCTCTCTGGCTGCAAAAGTCCTTTGCCTTTCATTGGGTTTATTTTGTCTGAGTGTGTGTCTGAGAGTGTTTGTGCCTGTCTGTTAGATAAGCCTGCATAAGAACTTTTATTGTTGTGATTGTTGCTTTTTTAATCTCATGTCAAGTCTGCACTGTGTCTGCTTTGCGAGTTGCTTGTAAAATTGCCGCACCCCACACCTCTGTCATATTTCCCTGCATTACATCCCCAATCAACCTTTTGTTGTGCCACATGCTTTTCCTCGCTTATTGTAAATATAATAATAATTGTAGAAATGCTCCCAGCTCGCCTTTGTCTTTTCCTCCATTGGTCCAGCATGGTTCGAATCCAAGTTTAGCCGGGTCTTTATTCCCAACAATCCGTTTTCTTTAGCTGGTACGTCCTTGGCAGTACCGCTCGACTGCATCCGATCCGGAAAGGTAGTCGGTAGTTGGTAGAGTGATCCGGTTCGGACAAGGAGTACCGAGGGCGTGGTTCCCCGGTGGTTAAACAGTGTGGTTAATTAGGTAACCTGATTCTA
>BROF01003436.1:9475-25977 GCA_024346535.1 Eptatretus burgeri | reverse complement strand
CAGGTCCACATCATTAGATTACTCAACATCAATGGAGTAAGGACTGTATGGGGTTGCTTGGTCCGTGGACATTTGGAGACATCTCAATGTAAATTTAGGAGGGAGACTGTAAGCTTGTGTTACTAGTCACCACACGGGGGAGGTGGTGCTGTGTTAATTAGACAGGGATTAAGACCAATTTTCCCCAGTATGTAATTGCCCCCTCTGACTTTTCCCTATGTTTTGTTTTACAAACATTTTTTAATCGACATTTATTCGAAATGTTTTACAAACATATTTTTACAAACATGTTTTACAAGCAATGAAAGAATTATGTTTATTTAACAAGCGAGCCAAAAGTCCAAGCAGGCAGAAGCCCCGCCTTCCCGTTTTTTCATGCCAATAAGCCACACACGGAGGTGGATGATTGATGGGCGTGACGTCAGAGAGCGGGTGGAAGAAGGGTGAAGTTCAGATAGCAGAAAGTAGTTGTGAGAAAAAATGTGGCTGGAATGGAGGATTTCGCTTTGCTCTCCTCTCGGCATGATGAAATGGCTGCGTGATTCTCATATTCACGTTGAGGTGAATTGGCTTGTGTGGTGGAGCAAGACGCTGGCTATTGACTTGGTTGGGTTGTGTGAGACCGACCTTGAAGCCTCGTATATATCACTGAAGGTCGCGTCGCCACCAGCAAGCGCAATCGACAAGGAAGCCGAACGGCGGTTGGTGAGTCCTGGTGTTGAGCACCGCCTCACAAATTACTTCACGTATGTTTCCAGTCCAGAGAGCGGCTCGGCACCATTTTGGTGCGCATCTTACTGAGTAGTAACGAAGCAGTTTGGTGACTTTGAAGCCAATGAAATTCACTCCTGGACCCAAAGCCAAGTGCCGAAATAAAGGAGGGATTTTTATTTTTGTATTATTCTGTTCACCTTGTCTGCATTTCAGTCTGTGTGGAGGCACCTCAAAATTAGATTTAGGTTACTCACGTCTTGATTTGTTCCATTATAACTTCATTTTCTGTTTAATAAATCATTATATATTTAAGTTGCTGGTGTCCGTGCATCTGCAGTGGGTTCGAGTACAACCCGCATGTCTCCGTCCCTCTGCTGCCCATGCCCTACCACACGAGCCAAAATCTCTGGGGCTCATGTGTCCGCCTCCAAGGAAAACCGCTCGGCGGTCCAGCCTGGTCGGTGTTAACCGCCCACCCACCACAATTGGGTCGAGGGTTTAACCAGGACCAAAACAATATGCATACATATATATTGTTACGGTTCTACAAAACCGCATGCATCAAAGGCAATGGCACCCAACAAACAGTGTTTCCCAGGCAGTTATTTCATTAATCTTCATGCAGTTAGACCTTCCCCTCCTGTCTAGTGCGCTAACGCGACGAAGTGTGTTGTGACGGTATAATAGCCAGGTCAATTAACTACATCTCTATCTTCCATTCTGAGTTCTATTCCAATACTTTCCTTTTCGCCATGGTTCAAGTCAAGCAAGCAAGCACACACACCATGCAAAATGCGATTGAATGAGCGCACTACGATGCCTCCCGTGGCTTGGAACCAACAGAAGCACAATCGATACTGTACAGCACACGCATCACGTGCCATTATTTCATTCAAATATACGCACAAATTTACAACCGGCATCTCACCTTACTCACCCCGAACTCACCAACACCTCACCACTTCGACCACAAGGCCTCCAGCACACGGGAAAAATATCCCTGCACCCCCTCATATCCTGCATCGTGACACTTCGCCATGATAGAGTACGGCATGACTCGGTCTGTTCTCGGACCGCGCAATGCGGGGCTGAGCAACGGACGTTAATGGCTCGACCGCATCTTGCCGGGGATGTCCCGGATGAGCACGTGAGATTGATACGAGCCTCGTCCAGTCGCCAGAACATGGCAAAACAGGTGCGGCGAGGAGAGGTCGCGGGAGGGGTGATCCGGGAGTTTGGTTTAGGGCCCGGATGTGCAGTTTGGCTCATGATATGGGGCCTGTGGGTGGCAGGTGTGCATTGTTCTTCGGCAGTCAGACTGCACTTGAAGCACGTTCAGGGTCAGGTTGTCGGCTCATGCCCTATGCTGAGTCAGGAGCTCCATGCCGTGTCGAGCCGGGTGGGCGAATGAGACAGTTTCCGGCCTCGGGAGCCTGGCAGGGCGTGGCTTGGGCCGCTGTGGCCGAATGGAGAAGCAGGATTCGGGTCACAGCAAATCACTTTCGGGTCGTTACCACACCCTTCGTCCGGGGCTGATAAAAGGCGAAGCATGGAGTCGCTTGTGCTCTGCTTTGCCCTCTCTTCTCTGCTCCTCTCAGCTCTGCGTTGGCTGCCCCTCATTGCCTCTACCCTTCGCTGGCTCTGCACTCGTGGTTGGAGTGCAACTGAGACGTTCTTCTTGAGTACCAGTGCGGAGCGCACGTTGTCACGAGCACTGGCAAAGTGACAAAGCCGGAGATAACAGAGCCGGAGATAATCCAGCAACCACCAGCCACTGTACCTGCTTCATCTGCCATTGCACAGCACCTGGTTGCCAACTCTATCTGTGCAGACCAGTACAATGCAGATATGTCCAGGATATTGAGCCGAGGTCGGAGCTTGTTTCATTTACATATGTTGGAAGCAACCTTCATCCTTCCCACCGATCCAATAATATGTCGTCAAAAGGAATTTGTACGATCTCTGTGTCTCTTTCAGCATGGAAAGATCAAGGGAAGTATGGTACCAAATGGTGAATGGACCTTAGGGGAAACCCATCCCCCCTCTTTCCAGGATGTGGTTGCAAACGTCAATCATCGACTAACTCTGCTCCAGCCAATGGGAGCTCGAGGTGAAGATGATGAGCCGACCAATGGGCGTTCAGATTAACCGTGTCGTCATTACGGTTGAACCAATCAGCATCTACCTTATCGAGACCTGCGCATAAAGCACACGCCTTCACTTCCTTCTTCACTTGCTGCGATTTTTACCCTGAAGAGTGCAGCACGAAAAGCTTCGGTCACTATTATGTCGTGTTTGTTTGTATCCATATTAAAGTTCTGTAGTACCAAACATCTGTTTATTTATGCAAAACGACGGTACTCACAATGTCAAGTCGAGCAGCTTAATGGCTTGGTTCGGCTTAATGGTAAGTGTCGTACAGGTAAGTTATCCAAGAGGTTTCTCCGGGCTTGTCTGCGGCACAACGTAGTCCCAGGCTTTATAACAAAGCGCATTATCAGTTCTAAAATGAAGCACAGCACTACAATGGAGCGGATGTTTATTCTGGATGAGATCGGGCACTTGAATCGCACACGGTCTGCGCTACGTCGCGTCCAATGCAATGCCTGGAACGAAGCACGTGGCTTCATGTCGCTGTGTGACACAATCCGGTTATGTAGGTACATTGCAGCGATTGACCAACGTGCAGAGATGGTGGCGCAGAAGAAATGCGATCGAACAATCGACTGGTTGAAGGTGAAATGATTCGGTTCCCTGATCAGACTCATCCCAGCATGTCCTCAATAAATCGGACTGTAAGCTGTCTGACACGGAAAGGTTCACGTACGGTTTTAACTTCGGCATTCCCAACCAGAATATCAAGAGGGAAGACATTTTTTGCCGAGTTTGAACTCCTGTATGCTCAACTATCAACACATCAGGCTGTCAAACGAAGCAGACCAGGCGCTGAGGGCAAGACTATCGGACCTCGCACCTGCGTACTGTGGAATCCCGAATGACGTCGTGGATTTTCACATGCAATGGTATGTTGTCTTGGCAATACAAGGATTGAGGAGGAATGCTGACATTCACATCTGCAAACCGGATAAAGGCACCGGAGTGGTAATCATGAATAAGATTGATTACATCAACAAGATGATGGACATCCTGAAAGACGAAACCAAATTTAAATATCTTGGCGATTTAAGGGAACATGATCGCACGCCTCAGGTGGAAGGTCAGATCGTCAAACGACTGTTGCAGCTTCTCAAACGTGGAGATCTATCAAAGGAGGTGCACAACAGAATTAAACCTGTTGGAGCCCAACATCCAAGAATGTACAGCCTGCCAAAGATTCACAAGGAGAATATCCCTCGAAGACCGATACTTTCCATGGTGCGATCAGCACAACATGAACTTGCCAAGTGGTGGAAGGGGGATATTGTTGTCACCCGGGTCGTCCGTCCATCGTCCGTCCGTCATGCTGGCTGGGCATCAACATTTATAGCTGCGAGTGCGATAACTCATAAACTGTTCGCCATGTCGATTTGAAATTTGAGTCACACATGTACCACCTGAAAAGGAAGAACCCTATTGATTTTGGGCATGGCCAGATCCAAGATGGCCGACTGGGGCGGCCATCTTGAAAAAAAATGTTTTTTCGCCATATCGATTTGAAATTTGGGTCACACATGTACCACCTGAAAAGGAAAAACCCTATTCATTTTGGGCGTGGCCGGATCCAAGATGGCCGACTGGGGTGGCCATCTTGAAAAAAGTTTTTTGTAATAAATGGAAAAACGCTTATCTGATTTCAATTATTTTTCAATGGTGGGGGATTCCCCATCTCTGATGGGTATATGGTGTACCAGAAATATTGTGTTTCACAGGATGATGAACTTCAGAAGCTTGTGCTTGGTTTGCAGAAGCACGTCTACTCGCAAACATTCAGACGAAGCAAGAGGTGCAGATTCAGAATCCCTCATCCTCTAAGTGCAAAGACGTTGATTACAGGACCCTCCATTGAGCTGGATCCCATTGTTGTAGCACGACAGCTTCGCCGACATCCAGAAATACTAACTCGAGTAAGAAAAACTATGGAAGATAAAGATGTTCCTGAAGATCTTGCATTGGATGAGCTGTTGCGACTGTCACAGGTAGATATCTGTCAGTACAATCAAGCTCGACGATTCACAAAATCCGGCAAACATGTAGTTTTGCAAAGACAACAATCTGAATGTTGAATAAACCAGCACAATCCAGACATTCTTTGCACATGGAAAGGCAACATGGATCTTCAGTTCATCATCGACCTCTATTCGTGCATTTCCTATGTTACCAGCTGCATGTTGAAAAGTGAGAGATCTACGAGTGAACTCCTGAAGAAGGTTGTTGAAGAAAGCAGGGGAGATGATCTCACGTAGAAACTGAAAAAAGTTGGTTCAGCATTTCTCAACAACCGAGAGGTCAGTGCCCAGGATGCAGCCTATAGACTACTGTCCCTCCCTTTGAAAAGGGTGAGTAGGAAAGTAGTATTTGTGAATACTGCACCAAAAGACAAGCGAGTTTCCATGCAAAAACCACTTGATGTTCTCAAAGACATGCCAGATGATGCTGAAAATAATTTTCTGCACATCATTGTGGAACAGATATGCATCACATCCACATGAACTAGTCAACATGTGCTCAGCAGGGTTTGCAGCCAAAGACACAACTGGTGGAAAAAAAAAAACGCTACTCCAGATGCAGCGGATCATGTTCCTGACATTCTGGAGGATGATGATGATAGCCATACAGGATCCACAATGATTACACTTCTGAATGGGCGAGGATCAATGAGGGAATGCAAGAGAGAAGTTATCAGCTTTCTCAAAGAAAAGTCTGATGGAGAGGAAAAAATACAGAGGTCTCCTGATGACGTATTATCCCTGAATAAATGAGGATCGAGATTTAAAAAGTCACTATCCAACAAAAAAGGAGCATTATGCAAATGTTAAACATATTGTTACAGAAATGGCCCTTATTGGACTACTAAATATAGGATTAGCTCAGATCCCCCATTAAATGCATGTTTAGCTAGGTTGTGTGGTAAAATGGACGTTACATGTGTGTCAGGAGGTTTTAGAGGCTGTTTTATTGTTTGTGCGGTGGTGGTGGTGGAACGAGAGCTCCTTCTTCCTACCCCATCCCGGACGAGGCCCCGCCCAGTCGGCTGAGAGGGTGTGGCCATAAAGAGGAAGTGAAACTAAGGGGAGGAGTTTGTCAGCTTCGCTGAGCGAGGCGTGCTCGTGTTTCAAAGCGAGCAAACGAAAGAGAAACTGGAGAGAAACTGGAGAGAAAGAGTGCAGTGTGTGGAAAACAGTCGGGTTTTCGAGGCGTGCTCGGGGTGGCTTCGAAGCGAGCAAACGAAGGCTTCGTAAAAAGGTTCAGTGTGTGGAAACAGTCGCTCTCGAGGCGTGCTCGTGTTTTCAAAGCGAGCGAACGAAGGAGGCACAGTGTTGGATCTGCCGGGAGAGACGCTGAACCTGCCTGCACGTCGAGTCTGCATTTTTGGCAGTAAGAGAGGCTGCCTGCACGTCGAGTCGGCGATCGACTGTTATGAGGAGGTGATTCTTCCATGAGAGAGACGGCAGCCGGCTTTGAGAAGCGAGCGTGAAAAAGGAAAGAAAAGGTGATTCGACAGAGAAGGAAACTGAGAGGACGGAGTTGTGAAGTCGGGCTTCGAGGCGGGAAGGCAAGAGAGGAAACGACGGAGCCTCTGACGGTCCCTGCTCACACCAACGGCTCAACACGTTTGCCGATCCGCTTGCCGGAACCCTGCACCTTGATTTGGGCCTTGTCTGGTGCACAGGCCAGGCCTGGATTTGCATGCTGGACCTTGAGAGGGATCAGCTGAGGCCCATCGTCGACCTTACACGGGGTCAAAGCGCGCGGAGACCGCGTGCGGTGCGGAAAAGTAAGAGTACGGCGCCGCCATCTTGCCACACGGCGCGTTCGAGCTGGGGCTCGAATCCGTGGACATCTGCTTGTTGCGAGCGACATTCGTGCTTTTGACACTGTCCTCTCATCCGTGAGACATCACCAAGTACTCTGTCTTGTCTTGCATGCATGCTGTCTGTCTTTGTCTGCACGTTGTTTAAGGCATATCTCGGTAGGGACCCCCTCAAAACCTGTAGTCCGTAGTTCAATAGTTAAGAACGGGTTAAAGATTGTTAATAAAAGCATTGTCGTGAATGTTTTGCTTGTGTCGTGTTCCCCAATAAATCTGGTTGGTTCGTATGAAGTTGCCGCTATGGATTAATTCGTGTCGCGTCGAGGAACAATCTGTTCGATTGGCAAATACAACCAAAATGGTTACAGACTGGCAGAAAACGCTCGGCATCTGACACAACCAGTCTGTAACCGGGGTTCTATTTCCCCAACTGGTAAGGTACTACAAGGATTACGTTGGTATCGCGATTGAAGACGCGTGATCCAAGGCCTGTGCCGAGCCGGCCGGTGTTATAAACCCCGGAGACGGCGGTGGTGAGGGTGGCGCCAAGAGTCGGGTGAGAATCCCACCACCCCGGATCCACAACAATATCATAGATGCAAAGGAAAGCAAATATTCCAGGATGCAAATGAAATTCAGAGAGCTTTTGAAGACCTCAACCACTTGGGACCTCCAGAACATGCAGGAGATGCTGTTGCTCCTGGAGCCGAGCATGAACCAGCTGAACAAGAAGATGAAGGTATCGTTGAAGATGGACACATGCCTCGAGAGGAAGCTGATAACATTGGCTTGGCTCCTCAAAGACAGCAGGCAAGATCGGACTTTCAAGCATGCTACTCATCTGAACGAGAAAAGGAGTTGACACCACAGCAATACAAGGCTATGATACAAACATTAAATGGTAAACAGATGAAAAATCCTAAAACTGCATCACAAGTGGTGAAAAGACATGATACAGGCTCTTAAACAAGACAAGCCAATACCTGTTTACACGATCTTCTTGAGTGGACCAGGAGGTGTTGGCAAGAGCCATATCTTCAAGCTGGTTCACTATGAAAGCATGCAACTTCTCAAGCCACTGGATGGATACTTTAAGCCAGATGATATTGCAGAGATCCTTTCCGCCTTTACAAGAACCGCAGATTTTTGGAATCGATGGGATGGCTTTGCATTCTGCAATGAACTTCACTGCTTGTCCGAAGAGCAAAGAAGGAATATCAGGCACTGAGCAGTGAGCTCAACACAATAAGGTCCAGACGAGGAAAGCTCAAGTTGTTGATTATAGATGAGGTGTCTGGTTGGTGCTGATCTCCTATACCACCTCCATTGCCAGCTGCAAGATATCATTGGGAAGAAAGATCCTGATTCAAGATTTGGTGGAATCAGCATATTTTCCGTTGATCTCTATCAGCTTCAACCTATCGGCCAGAACCATGATTTTGCCCTTCCATCAGACATGTATGCTCGGGCTTCATGGATCATTATGGGAATAAAACTTCCAAATGATTGAGCTGACAGAGTATACGGCAAAGGGAAGACAAAGATTTTGCTGAGTTTCTAATGTGTGTCAGTACAGCAACATGCACAGCAGCTGATATCAACATGTTGAAGTCCAGGGAGATAACAAAAGACAGCCTGCTGTACCCAGAGGATCTTCAAAACAAACAAGGAAGTCGATGAGCACAATTTCATGCACATTAAAAAAATAATAATAAAAAAAACTTGAGAAGCAAGTGTTTAACACCCTTGGTATTTTCCCTCCTCCCCTTTCCTAAGTGTTCTGGGTTGCACAGCTCTGCCAGCCATGCCAGGTATTGAGAGGTCATTCATTCTCAACTGATTCTATCTCTCTGGGCTATCTCTAATGTTTTTTGTGTGTGCGTGTGCGTTGGCGCCTGTCGGAGCACAAGTTAAGACTGTATAATAATTTTTGGGATAACTGCATGGTGTCTTATTTTGTTCGCCTTTAGCCGCAACCCACAAATTCCTTGCTTTCCCTGCTGCACATTTGCAATAAATTTCATTACCGTGCCACCTAACTTTCCTCGCTCCCAGTTTAAATAAATGTGTTGTTAGAAATGTTCCCAGCTCGTTTTTCTCTTTTCCTCCATTGGTCCAGCATGGCCCGCTCCGCACCCGAGCTTAACCGGGATATTATTCCCCAAGAATCTGTTAAATAGCTGGTACGAACATGGCAGCTCCGCTCAGCTGCTCCTGATCCAGTAGGTAACCTAAATAACACAAACACGTACCAAGGGCACAATTCCCCGATAAGATGGTCACGTGCCCTAAGGTAAACGGTTGTTAGCGAGAGGACCATAAGTCATGTGGTCAAGTTATTGGTGTTCGCGGTCAATTAGTGACCCGCCGCGACACAAAGTTATTCACGTGCGATGACCTGCGATTCCTGGTGAATCTGAAAAGGAACCCGAGATGACCCCTCCCTCATGCTTCCGCACAATTATATATAGGCACTTGATGCCCCACTGACTGACTGGTGAGCCAGATTGTATTTGGCTGGCTCCAACAAGTGCCATCTGCCAAATGGACATATTGTGTTCCGTCCAATCATAACAGGAAGCACCATTGATGTCATTAAGCAGTTGGGGAAAGTATTACTGGTATTATGAAATTCTCCCGACTTGGACGAACATTGTGATGATATCATCACGACGGTGTCATGCCTGCCAACACCAAAGGGCATCCAGCAGTTCATGTGAGGCAAGGTTCTCTGCTAACTCCCCTACCCCTACCGCTGTCCCTGTCGCTCTCTCTCATCCTTGCTCTACCCCCTCCCAATACAGTGCAGCTCTCCTCTCTCTTCTCCCCCCTCCACCCCCCAACTACCCCTTCTCTTTCTTCATGATGGTGATTATATCCAGACGGTGGTCATCTCCAGACGTGTCTAGACAGTGGCGATTTACAACATATTGTTGCAGGGCCGGGTATCGGCGACGAGCACGACCGAGAGATGGAGCTGCAGGGTCGACTCTACCGATCACCCGGAATTTATAGGTCGTCACCGCGGATAACTCTGGAGCCCACGGATCCCTAATCGGACCGAAGTTCGCCAATAGGTCGACCACGTGGGGTAGGGTCGATTGCCAATTTCAATTTACCTAAATACCCACGTTGTCCAACAATCAGGGAAATTCACCCTCGACGATGCTCGTACGGAACGAGACGCCAGCGTACTCGAACCGTGTGCGACCCGAGCGGATGGTCGCCGAGCTTCCGTCGGTCAAAATGTCCCTTTACAGCGGCAACAGCCTGGCTAATTCTCCAACACGCACCGTGTTAAACCAATAAAAGAAAGACAAAAAACGAACCGATACATTTAACACATGGGTTTATTTATAATGGTGCAGGGGGACACGCAAGAAGCAGAGTTATCCGAATAAAGAGAGGCACGTATGTACAGCAAGGCACTTAAACAATGCCTACTTAATGGACTGGCGACACACACACACACACACACACACACACACACACACACACACATACACACACACATACACACACACACACCAGACCCCAAGTGTTCTTTATTGCGGCCTCCAGCTCGGAGGGAAAGCGAGCTGAAGACCAGATTCTGCCTCGGACCCGTCCACCTCGTGTGGTCTTCGAGCCGATTCAAACCGGGCACCAGTGAGAGGCGAGCCGAATCCAGACACTGGCGAGACGAGGTGAGGGATCGCTACGACGCGCCCAGAGCCAGCGATGAGGAGAGAGCCAGAAGACCACCAACGACACGAGTCCAGGAGCGGCGACACCGGTCCAAAACAACCAGACCAGGCGACGACAAGGAGACGAACATGAAGACCCTTCCAAGACCCTTTTCACACCGCCTGTCCCGTCTATTTCTACTCGCCCCTCTCACCCCTCATTCGCCGGGGAACTCCGTTGCCTCTCCATGATTGGTCGGGGGGCATCGGGCGTCTTGATTTCCCACCCCCGAAGAGGCAGTGCTTCTCTTGGAGCTCGCTCTGTGCCCTTTGGCCGACTTACGGCCACCTCGTCCCCGATCTGCCGAGGATTTGAAAGAGAGACATCAGGCCTTTGTGAACTCCACCCACGTACATGCTGACATGCACGTGCTTGCTGGCGAGCTCTGGGAGAATGCCACGAGCAGAGCATTGTTGCTGAAGATGGCGTTGACGTAAAAACCCTGACGATTAAAATAACTTCACAGCACATGAACATTTATTCACCCATTAGATGAGGGAAAGGGAGCTATCTATCCACATTCACTTATCGAAATAACTGAGTTATAGGACCTGAATGGTGTGTGCTCATGGCTTCCAGATTCGCAACACGACAGCAGTTCCCAAGATAGTTATGTCGATATTATTCATTTTAGATAGCCCTTCCCTTATGTGTGATGGGTTTATGGGTCAATGTGCATTATGTGGGATTCGGCAGGTATTCCCACCCCCCCCCCAATTATTACCCTATGTTATTTCTCCACAAACAAACCTCTCCTTCCTTCACACATGCATGCACACCGAAGATCATAATAAACAGGCAGTTCATTAGGAAACGCATGCCAAAACCATTCAAATCGTGTGCCAGAACTCAATGGGCATTTCTTCACCGTAATTGAACCCCAACACCAAAACATTTCAGACACCATCAAAACTCCTTTATTATAACCAACACCATCAAAGCATCATCCAAGCTCACCCACATTTGCCATTGATGCCTGCAACATGACCAACAACCATAACAAGACACCACGAATGATGACAACCACTACAACCACCAGCACCAACACAGAACTCACCACGACCACCTCCTAAACCACAGTCACCGCTGATGACTGCCACTCCCTTTTAGGACCGACAGGAAACGGGGTAGGTCGACACGCCATTGCTGACGCTCAGGTGTGGACATGCAGCATTCTCACAGAGAACGCTAGTGTGTGCGAGACTCCATTTGACGTCGTGTCGGCAGCCCTGATACTCCGCTCAATTCTGGCCCACATTGAATGTCCAGCACAAGTTCACGGCCGGAGGGCACAACCGAATACCCCAGCATCACATTAATCACAGAGCTCAGCGGCATGGGAGAGCTCAGAGCAAATGGGGCCAAGTGCCATGTAATCATCTGCGTGCCAATGGGAAAGCTGGGAAATGCCTATCGCTGCGCTGGATCCACCTTCAAACTCCGCCCTCACCAGGGGATTATGAAACGAGTGTGATTATTATGAAATATATATATATATATATGAAATATTTACGCTCAACGAGGCCTTTTGTTTGGCTCATGAAAACTT
This sequence comes from Eptatretus burgeri, assembly GCA_024346535.1. Taxonomy (NCBI): domain Eukaryota; kingdom Metazoa; phylum Chordata; class Myxini; order Myxiniformes; family Myxinidae; genus Eptatretus; species Eptatretus burgeri. The sequence continues at coordinate 14,017 of BROF01003436.1, read as the reverse complement.
CAATTTGGTGACACATGTTTAGATCAAATTAGCCCCAAAAAAATTTGTCCAGCTGAAATAATCCTTTGCTTGGCCTGTCTCCATTGGACTACATATTTGTGGAGTGAAAGATATATTACAAAACATGGAAGTTTCTTTCAGTTTCTAAAAAATGGCAAAAATGGCAGCAGCGAAATTTGAACTGTATTGTGAATAAAAATAAAAATAAAAATTTTGCTTTCCTTTGCCGATTATAATTTGTTTTATCGTGGGTAAATCCAAAGGTCTAAAATGTTAAAATTGCACAAAATTGCTCGTCAGCAAGTACTTACAAAACATTGTTCCACATTCCACGTAGTTTGTGGTCCAGCTGCCCAGTCACCAACATCTCCGTTTCACACGTTGCAGCCCTGCGTTACATGAATAAAATGTAAAATAGAATTCTTCCGATGAGCCCTTTCCTCAAAGTTTCAAGCAAATGTAACAAAGTATATATATATATATATATATATATATATATATATCGGCACTAGAGGAAATCAGCTCTAATATACATTACTTAGGTTTGCATACTGCAAATACAGGAAATCGCTTTTATTTATTCTGAATAAAGAAAAGGTCTGAAGGAAACACCAACTTGATAACTTTGTTTTAATTTGCATAACTCTTACATATTACAGAACATAAAAATACAATCAGCAGAAATGATAAAAATGTTGTACTAAAAAAATTAAAGTTATAAAAAAAAGACATTCAGATTAACATTTTAGTCATCAAATCCTTCAAAGTGTGGTAGTGGTTCGGGGTCATCAGCGTCATGATCAGATTATCAGGAGCTGCAGAGGGCCTGGGTAAGGGAGATGACGGCGAGGAAATTGATGACAACGTTCCCGGCTGTGGGAACGAGACTGAGATTGAGAAAGGGTGATGCGAGATGAGATGCTTGACGCTGAGACGCCGCGCTGCTATTTCCACAACCAAAGTTCTCGTACAGCGTACAATTCCGACTGGTCAGAGAGCTGGTCGTAAGTCTACGTGGTCGTTAAACAGGTAGGTCGTTAAGTGAGGAGTGCCTGTATGTATATGTATATGTATATGTATCTACACACACACACACACACACACACACACACACACACACACACACACGCAGCACCCGACTTCTGCTTTTTCGGCTGTCAGATTCTTTCTGGGAAGTCATGTTGTTAATAATTGTCTTGCAGATTATTAATTTTCGTCATTTATTTATTTTTGATTTTGCTTTGCAGGTTATTGCTGCGAGTTTGGAAAGTTGCTGAATTTGCACCAAATTGAACCATGAATTACCTTTCAATGAATCAACGCATTGCGGCCGTGAAACATTACTACAAATGTAATGAACAACCAACGATGGCGGCATGTCGTTTGGCACAGGAATTCGATATTAACCCACCTCAGGGAAGAAACATGCGATTGATTGTCGAGAAATTTGAAGCAACAGGGTCAGTAGCCACTGCAAAGAAATCTGGTCGTCCGAAAACGGCAACAAATGTTGCTAAGGCCGAAGAAGCCATCAGAAGACTGGAACAAAGTCCGCAAAAGAACAACTCGCCGTTTATCTGCAGAGTTGGAAGTGAGCCAATCAAGTGTTATCCGTATCCTTCACCAGAAAAAATGGAAACCTTACATTCCACACTTACTGCATGCCCTTCATGATGGAGATGACGACCGCAGTCTTCAATTTTGCGAAGAGTTCTAAGCTAAACTTCACGAAGAGGACACAATGCGAGACAACATCTGGTGGTCAGATGAGGCATGTTTTAAGCTTAATGGCACAATTAACAGACACAATTGTGTCAACTGGGCTGTGAATAACCCAAGAGTGACAGTTGAGAAGGAGGTAAATTTACCTGGAGTGACAGTTTGGGCAGCCATATCTCCATTAGGGATAATTGGACCCTTTTTCTTTGAGGGATCTGTCACTGCAGAAATTTACCTGGACATACTGCAAACCTTCTTTTGGCCCAGGGTACAAGATCAGGACTGTTATTTCCAGCATGATGGAGCTCCACCTCATTATGGACATTATGTTAGTCAGTGGCTTGATGAAAACTTTCCCAGAAAGTGGATCGGCCACCGCGGTCCAATCGAATGGCCGGCATGCTCCACAGACCTTACACCTCCAGATTTCTTTCTTTGGGGGCTCATGAAAGACCTTGTTTATCGTGAAAAGCATCGTACCATTCAGGAATTGAAGGCTCAAATCACTGCAAAGTTTGAGGAAATTGATATCAAACTCTGGAGACGTGTGTGCCACTCTGTGCCTGCTCGGCTGCAATTGTGCATCGATCACGAGGGAGGGCACTTTGAAAATTGCAAGTAAAACAGCTTGGTACAGTTCCGTAATAATTTTTTCTTCAATAAATGGTTAGATAAACACATGTCATTCATTTATTTCTACCTTCTTGTACACTGTAATACAAATGGCAAACAAACAATCAACTGAAAGAAATCAGGCAAGACTTCTGACTCACCCTGTTTATATATACACACACACGCGCACGCACACGCACACGCACACGCACACAACCAAATTAACTGTTGCATTTATCATAAGAATGTAAGTGAGCAGCCAAATGTAAAAAGCTTACTTGTATTGGTCATGAAGGTCACGGATTTCTTTTTTCAATTCTTCAATTCTCTCTTTTCGAAGCACCTCAACAATGACATCTTCTGTCGTCTCAACAACTTCGCCACGTTCACCACGTTTGCGCCTGAAAAATACAGGTTCGCATACAGGGTCATCTGCACAAAACAAAAATAGAACGGCTCCTCTGCCAGGCTGAACAGTTTGGGCCAAATGTACAAAACACGTTTAAGAGTTAAACATGTGTGGAATCACTAACCATGCAATGATCACCCATTCAAAGTTATTCGCCTATCGCCGAAGAGTGTTGAAGGTGCTATCAAAACACATTTAAATAACAAATAAACTTTTTGGTCGATGAGTGCGCGCCAATTTACAAAAGGCATTTTAGAGTTAAACCATATAGAATCACGTGTAGAATCGTTAATCATGTGATGATCACCCAAAGTTAATCATGAAAGAGTGATTATCTAATGCAGATCAAAATCAAGTGACAAGCATTGAAATAACAAAAGGAGCTTTAACACGTGAACAAGGGCATGTTTAAGAATGCGTTTTAAGCCTTGAATCATTTCTTGGCTGCTGAATCCAGAGCAAGATGACCTGGATCAACCTATGATGAAGAGTGATGTGCCGAATCCCCTCCAACAATTGTCCGTGACGGCATCATTTCAACTGGATGTTGGAGATATGTGTGGTGTTTCATAGGGTAATCGGCTGTTCATACATGCACAACTAATACGGATGTTAATCTCCATTCATAATTTCCTGTTTAAAGGGGTAATTAGCTGTACGCATACAAAGATGTTTGTGTCAGTGTTTCAGGTTAAAGCATGTGTTGGCAAGATGCTTGTTAAACGCCCTTCATAAACTCAGCCTTTTACATTTTATATCCCCCTGATAAGCCGAATCCAGATCCAGACATAAACCAAAACCTAATCAGCTTGTTCTCGTCACCGAACCAACTCATCCACCAAGTTTTGTTACAAATCATCCACAACTTTTTTAAATATCATGCAAGATATGGTTTTTGGCCCTATCAAGCCTCAATGGTGAAGAATCACATAAATATTAACTTCTCGTGTCCAGCTATTGTTCTACACCAAAATTGAATCAATTAATCCTTGTCCCACACCCAACCTGACCACCAAGTTTCATCCGAATTTATACACAATAGGGTCCGGTGATATTTTTGCAGGCCGGGGATTGGCTGCGAGCACGACCGCGAGGTGGAGCAGAAGGGTCGACTCTGCCGAACACCCGGAATTTAGATTGTACCTTACGAAAAACTCGAGGGAACAGGTCCCTTACCGGACTGTGAATCGTCAATAATTCCACCACATAGTACAGGGTTATTTGCCAAACTTCAAAATACCAAGAGACCACGTGGCGAGCTACCGAGTATGCACAGCCTCGACGGCACTCTTATGGGATGAGCCGTATGCGCGCTCGACCCGTGCATGACTCGAGCGGATGGTAAGCGAGCTTCCGTCGGTCCCAAAATGCACACCACCACGGCAACAACAGCCGTTGGAATTCCCCAACACGCACCGTGTTAAACCAAGAAAAGAAACACAAAAACGAGCTGATACATTTAACAAATAGGGTATTTATTAACAGTAGGTGGGGAAGGGGGGAAACGCGCAAGGGCAGAGTTATCACGACTCATAAGAGATGAAAGGCAAATAATGTACAGCGAAGGCACTTAATTTACTACTTAAAGACGGGCCCACCGACAGACACAGACACGCACAGATACCCAGAAGGACATGGACCTGTCCACCTCGTGTGGTTTGGCTGACACGAGCGAACCAGGCGCCGGCGAGAGGCGACGACACAACCAGGCGCCGGCGAGAGGCGACGACACAACCAGGCGCCGGCGAGAGGCGACGACACAACCAGGCGCCGGCGAGAGGCGACGACACAACCAGGCGCCG
>BROF01003435.1:136355-155310 GCA_024346535.1 Eptatretus burgeri | reverse complement strand
TTTTGCTTTAATGGCTCTCTGAGTCAAAAACGTTCCCGACCCCTGCGTTAGACTATCGTTGGGCAGAGGTTGTGAACGCCGTCAACAGGCTAAGCATTCGTTGGTATAAGTTATCTATAGGACAACGAAACGTTCTGTGCCTGTGACTAATATGTTATGCATACGACCAACACGTTATGAATACGACCAAAACTTTAAAAAAAAACATCAAAATTTCAGCGTACGCCAACGTTTTACATACATTTTTATACGTTGCCATTGCTGGCTAAATCGTCAAGGTGTGACAGCGCCTTTAGATTAGTTCAGTCACATTCGGTAATCGATGGAAAAACCTCTTTTTGTGATTACAGCCAACAACGGTTTTTATACTTGCTCACAAGGTTTTTGCATGTCTCTACAGGGATTTTGGCCCACTCCTCCTTCACGAAGGTCTCCAGGTTTTTGAGGTTGGAAGGCTTCCTTGCCATCACTCCGGTCTTGAGCTCCCTCCACAGATTCTCGATTGGGTTGAGGTCCAGACTTTGGCTTGGCCACTCGAGAACGTCTACATCATTATCCCGGAACCATTTCTTGACTGACTTGGTGGTGTGTTTTGGATCGTTGTCCTGCTGATACGTCCAATGATCCCCAAGGTGAAGTTTCTCTGCGGACTGTTTGATGGTTTCGTGAGATGAATAAGTTAGTGAAGAAATTTTTTGGTAAGCAATTTTTTCACAGATGGTCAATACAATTTGCTAAAATTCCCTAACTATCAAGGATCTTGATGTACTGCTCCTTTTTCATGATGCCATCCACTTTGACAAGATTGCCGGGCCCACTGGCTGAGAAACATCCCAAAGCATTATGCTCCTGCCTCCATGCTTGACGGTCGGGACTGTGTTCTTAGGATTATATGCTTCACCTTTCTTTCGCCAAACTAAAGCAACATCTCTGTGCCCGAAAAGCTCCATTTTCGTCTCATCCGACCACAGAACTGAGGAGTAAAAGCTTGGATCTTTGTCCAGGTGAGCTTTTGCAAAGGCTAGACGAGCCTTTCTGTGCCTGGGATGGAGGAGTGGAGTCCTTCTTGGTCGGCATCCATGGAGACCCTCCTTGTGCAACGTCCGCTGGAGTGTCTGCCTTGATATCTTGGTCCCAGACTCGCCAAGGTTGTTCAGGAAAGTCTGCATAGTGATCTGTGGATTGTTGTTGGCCTCTCGCCATACTTTTCTGACCAGACGAGGCAACAGCTTTGACTTCCGACCACGTCCTTCAATGTTTTTTTTTACAGTGTGGAACCCCTTATACTTCGTTATTATGCTTTGTATGGTGGCAACTGGCACTTGGAACTGCTTCGAAATAGCTTTGTCGCCTTTCCCCTCCTTGTGAGCATTCACAATGCACAACCAAAGGTCCTCACTGACTTCTTTCTTCTTCGCCATGCTGACAATGACCTGAGAATGATTGCATCAGCTCCCCTTAATTTATAGTCTAATTGCAGAGTGTTGTTCTATAGCATTCCTCACTGTACATTCAATAGACCACATTTGTAATGCATTCAGATTGTATGCACACATCTTGGAATAATTGCATAACATTATAAAGAATCTAAGGAATATCAAAAGCATGTGCATTATCACAAACATTGGCTTCAATTCTGAGACTTGGTATGGGGTATGAATAATTTTGGACAGGCATAAAAAAAGAAATCTTAACATTTATATTGTTATGCTAATTATGTTGAGCCAAAATATATGTGGATTCGTCCATGCCAACTAAATGTCCTTGGGTGAAGTGAAAGTTCCACCACTCCAGCTTGTTGGTATGAGATAAATCCAAAACTCTCAAATTTTTCATAGGGTATGAATAATTTTGGGCCTAACTGTAGGTATATGTATGTATGTGTATATGTGTATATATATATATATATATATATATATATATATATATATATATATATATATATATGTATATAAAAATATATGTATATTAGGGTGGTCCAAAAAAGTCGAAAAAAATATAATGTTGCTCCACAAGCTTAAAATTATCCTAATTTTTCAATCAATGGAATTACAAACTATTAGAATATTTCGTCTCATTTACCAAATACCACTATCGTCTCCACCTCTATTGCTTTCTCCACTCCCGCCTGAACTTATTTCTAGCCGGCCCAACATCCAGTGTTTTAGATTCAATGATTCACGAAAAATATGTTTGTTATTTATTTAGTTATTATTATATTAAATTAGGGTATGGTGAGATGCTAATCCGTACACTTCTGAACTTCCTCTGTGAAAATGGACTGCATTTTTGAACTCAGTGGGGTCGATTTACTCTAAGAAATGTTTAGAGGGACAACAAATTAATTATAGATTAGAAAATATCGAAATGAGTAGGATTAGTTACTCAACTCCAGTAATGATAAATCTTGTTTTTGGTCATATTTTCGAAATGGTAGTGAATTCAATGTCAGTGCAGTCATTTCTTCGAGTAAATCGACCCCATAGAGTTCGAAAATGCACTCCATTTCCACCTCGGACATCAAGAAGTACCCGTAATCGTACCTGACCATACCCTAATTTAACCAACTCATGAAACTAAAAGTCGTCATATGGAGCGACCTCTAAATCACCTCCGATCACCTTGAATTTTTTTATGCGCGTTATTGAATCAGTGGAATAAATTTAGGATTGTGGAGACAATATCTGAATTATTTTTATTTTTTTGGCTGTTTTTGGACCACCCTAATGTATATATACATTTCCATAAATATATCTATATTGCGATTCTGAAAACCGCATGCCTTGAAGCCGAAGGCAATGGCATCCATCATAAGCCGAAGGCAATGGCCACCAATGTCACCAATGATCCCCAGACAGTTATTTCATTGATATACGTGTAGTTAGACCTTTCCCTCATGTCTATTGGGTCAAATGGGACGAAGTGCATTGCGTGGGTCTCATAGTTAGGTCTGATTATATCTCTATCTTCATTTCAACTCTTTTACTGTTATTCCTGAAATATATCCAAGCAGGCACTGCACCCAGACGGCCGCCTACGATAACCGCAGCAACACCCTCCACCTGTGAATGTCCTCACGGAGACGACAGGAAGCATCAACGACACGATGGAAAAATCCTCCGCGGCAAGATACGGTGTCTAATGGAATAGTAGAACCATACATTAAATCCCAACGCCGTACAGGACGCATGTAGCGTGCTCTTTTCAACCCGAATAATTATATCTAATCCTTTCCTTCAATCCATGACACAGATCAGGGCCAGCACCACGCTCAAGCAGCCGCCTGTGAGGATCACCACTGTGATAAATAACTGCATGCACGATGGTGGTCCCGCGCGCAGCCCCGTGATAGTTACCCTCGCACTGTATGGGGCACGCACAGCGCACCTCTTCATTCGGGTCTGCGTGCTGATTACAATGGCATATTACCATCGCACTGTATGGGGCACGAACAGCGTACCTCTTTGTTCGAGTCTGCGTGTTGGTTCACAATGGCGTCTTACGTCGAACTTTGCTCGCCAATGCGGCCACCAATGTCTCCTGGGGATGGCAGACATCCTCCTGCACATCTGCCTCGATGCAGCCGTCACAAAGCAGATGCTTGCTGTATGGCCCGGATCGCTCGGGCCGCATGGCGTCCAGACGAAGCAAGCGCATTGATCAGCGCCAACTGCAGCGTGCCGGAGGTGCCCGAGTGGGCAGGCGGGGCCGACACGGCCCTCAGCCAGTCGCCCAGAGCACGGCCCGGGAGTTCGGTGCAAGGCGATTTATATCGCGGGGTTCAGAGCGAGACAATTCCACAGCTCGGCGATGTCTAGCCGGATGTAAAATAAGGCCGCTTCCGGCCATGGCGGCAAGGCCGTGCGGTGGCCGGGGCCCGATGGGAGCACCCGATTCGGGTGACAACGCATCGCTTTGAGTCGTCGCCCCACCCTGCACCGCGGACCTATAAAGGACGGATCACGAGGCCGTCCGTCGTTGGAGTCATCGTGGTCGTCCTCATCCTCTTTGCCTGGCCATGGATCGATCTCTGCATAGACCTGCTGCTCCGCAAGTCCCGTCTGCCACTCGCTCTTGACTCCACCTTCTCCACCCATCCGCCTGACTCTGTCTGCTTGCCTCCGCCTTCTCCTCCAACTCGCCAGTGGCTCCACCCTCCCACCTGATTCCGGCTGCCTCTCGCCACTGGATAACCCACTCACCTGGCTCCACCTAAAGTCCCTCCCTCACGCCTGACGGTCTTGCCCATTCTCTGGATCGGCCCAGACGCTGCGCCGGTGCCATGGCTAAGCAGGGGACGACGTGCCAACTCTCAAGGAAGGATCGTTCAGGGGAGTGTCCTTTCAAAACGTACTGGGTAGCACGGTTTGTCAACCGTGCAAGATATTACGAGACTGTTAGCCTCATCTCCTCTCCTTTCTTCTCATTAACTCCTCTTTATCGGGTTGTGTGTGTGTGTGTGTGTGTGTGTGTGTGTGTGTGTGTGTGTGTGTGTGTGTGTGTGTGTGTAATGGCGCCAGTCCTAGCTTTAAGTTCAGATTTCAGAAGATATATTGGTATAGGTCTGCTTTGTGTCTGCTTTAGTAAGTTTCTTGTTTTGTTGATGCACCACACATTTCTTTTGATCCCTGCTTTATATGCAACAATAAGCTACATTCACTGTGCCACATATTTTTCCTCGCCTGCCTGTAACAAATGCTGATGTCGAAATGTTCCCAGCTCGTTTTTGTCTTTTCTCTCATTGATCCAGCATGGTACGTATCCTCGTCGAGCCTGAACTTTATTCCCAACGATCCATTCCTTTTAGCCAGTACGTCCTTGGCAGTGTCTCTCGGCTGCATCTGACCCTATAAGGTGATCTGATTCAGACAAGGTGTACCGAGGGCGTGCCCCCAGTACTTAGGTCACGTGATAAATGAGGTAACCGATTTCGACAGAGAACCCAAGGTCACGTGGTTGAGTCATTGGCGTTCACGGTCAGTTGGCGACCCGCCGCGTCATGGAGTTATCCATGTGCGACGGTCTGCGATTCCGGGGAGTCTGGTGGGAACCCAAGATAGCTTCCCTCTCTCGTGGTCTTCTCACCCTGACCGCAACAATATATGTATGTATGTATGTATGTATGTATGTATGTATGTATGTATGTATATATATATATATATATATATATATATATATATATATATATATATATATATGGAAAGACCCACCCACATCTCTCACCTGTGAATGGAGGGAAGAGCCAATCAGCTCTCACCGAATCGACTACGCCCAGGTGGCTAGGATTATATAAATGATTGCCCCTTCCCGTGCTCCTCTCGCCAAAGTAGCTACATAAAGCAACCCAAGAAGATTTACACAAGGTAAGTGCTGTTTTGAACCCTTCCCAGAGTTCCTCAACAACGACAAAGACTGAGGGGAGTGTATAGCATTGGGATTGTCGTGTGTGTACTCTGTGTGAACGTCTTTATAGTTTGAACGTCAGCGTGGCCCCGTCATCTTGGTCTTGGAGCATCCACGTCATCTTGGTCGTACGTCACAGTTTCCGTCCATTTTTTTTCTGTTTGTTTTTTTTAAATGATGATATAATTCAGGCTCATCGGGTGGAGTTTCTATTTACAAAGCACACATACCGTCCGAACATTATTATGACATAATCATTGCACTTTTACATGAATTACAAAGACACGCATATTGGAGTTGGACAATGGACAAATCAATATAGCGTCAATGGGATTTGAACGTGGGAGATCCCAGCACATGTGATATCATGAATATCAGTGGGATTAACTCAAATATATTTTGGTGGACCATGCCCAGCCCGTGTTCATTCTCCATTTCTTACGTTGGGTTACCTGGTATGACAATGACCACATGCCTTAAGGTAACCACACTTGCGTGCTCCCATACATGAGATCGAACCGATGCTCTGCAAATCGATTTGTCGCTCTTTGGGTGTTCTCCAGGATGGACAGGCGCCTTGCGGCTTGGACCCCATGCCAAAAGGGATTAGCGGGTCTCTCCCGCTGGTAAGCGCTCCGGTTCTTGGGCTTACAATGGTTGCACGGAGCGCACTCTCGACCCCGCGTCTCACGCAATATCCCAAACTATCGGATGTCTGTCGTCAATATGAACCGCGCGGCATCGACTGCGTGTCATCGATTGTGCTCCAAGCAAAGGCGCTTTCGACCCTTCTCACGCTGCAGTCTCCATGGCTCATGCGATGTTGGGGGGGGGGGGGGGTTGTTGGGACTGACGATATTCCCACAAGTCGTGATTCGTGAGCAATGGGATGCAACATGTCTGTGTGTGTGCTCACTCTTGTACTGTACATGTATGTGCTGGCTCAGGTCAACCCCCGACCAAGTGGAACTGCGACTTCATGGAGCATGCCTTCCCATCTGAGGGCATGCAAAGCCGGCTGTCTTGTCTACAATGATGACGTGCAAGTAAAAAGTAATCATCTCATGATACATTCTTTCGGCTTATCGTTCCACGCAAAGCCTGCTGTTGGCTTAACGGTTAAGGTGGCTGGCTTAAGATCTTGAGTTTGAGCCCCTGTCGCCGTTGAATGAACACCAGGTGGGTGGACTCAGCCTGTCATCCTTCCGAGGTTTGTGAAACGATTACCTGTGTTCTGGTAATAGAGGGCACTGCATCAGCAGCACAGGTGCGCTTTCAGAAATGATGCAGTCAAGCAACTACATTCCCAAGCATGACCACGCAGGTAGTACAGACCCTGGGAATATGATAAATGAAATGTATAAAGTGAGTAAGTGCAATTTATACATAAAGTTATACGAAGGAAATGGAGACGGTTTCAGTTGAGACTCGTGTGAGGAACAAATCATATGTTTGTGTGTTCAATTCTCCATTTATACCGCTTGGTTACTCGTGTTGGTCATTTCCCACTAGAGGGCCCCATGTGGCCGTTTTGAGTAGTCAGAGAGCAGAGTAGCTTTGCAGGGTCAAGAGGCCAATCCGAGATGAAAGCTACATTGAGGATTACATAATGGCAGCTTCACACGAGGGTGTGAAAAGGCAGTGTGACATGACAAGTACACTACGGACATACAGATATGTAAAGTGCAGGAGGGAGACAAAGACAGGTGCGTTTTCATTAAGAAAGACACTTCAACACATTTTTTTTTTTTAAAACAAAGTCGAGGCTCGTGGAAAAGCGAGGAAACAGATGGATCAGGACGCAGTGGAACAAAAAGAACAGCAGAAAGAGAGGAGGGAATGAAATGCCAACAGCAGGTCCGAGGAAGAAAGTAGAGGGACACGAACAAACAATGGATGTCGGGAGGAATGAGGGGCAGGGGAGCGAACTCTTAGGAAGATATTTTTTTTTCGAAATATGGGTTGGGGGAGGAGGGCGTTAACGGGGGTAGAAAAGATCATGGTTTTAGATTGGGGTGATCTGAGATGGTGGTGAACGGATGTCTTGAAGACCTGGAGTGATGGATGGGATTGTTGAGGATGTGGGAGTTGATTCCACATGAGGGGGGGAAAAAAGAGAAGAACAAATGAATGGGGGTGAGCAGTGATCCAGTTTACCAGTTTAAATGAGAACCAGCTTACCGATAACGGGGGCACTGAATCAGTGGCACAGCCGCGCTTCCAGAAATGATATAACCAGCAGCAATTGGCTCCAGGTGATTTTTTTTTTTTTTTAATCCCTGGTGGAGTTCTTTTCTGTCCTGGGCAATTCTCTAAGCAAATAAAGATTAAGCACATTCCATGGATGGAAGGAGTACTTGGTAGGACCCTGAGTGGAGAAGACTTGCTTCATCCACTCTTCATAGAATTTATTCACATCCTTGCTGGAAGTGCCACTGATGCAGTGCCCCCTGTTTATAGTAAGCTGGTACTCATTTTGCCGACCCTGGAACGATGACCGGCTGAGTCAACCGACCTGGTGGTATTTAACGAGGAGATAGGGGCTCGATCTCAAGAATTGAGGACATTCAAGTTGAGAAAAGAGAGGAGGTTTGGGAGCGTGGGAGAAGGGTGTGAAGAAGGGAAATAAGTTTTGGAGAAGTTAAGAGTAAGGGGAAAGGGGAGGCGGATACAGAACACATGATTTTGGGTCGGGGGGGGGGGGGGGGAGGGCGCAGATGTCAAAATTTCGGGCTTATTTGCATGAAAAAAAATTCTTCATCTTTCATATGCACTGTGCAGAACGAGGCTGCCAAGTGGCATCATTGGTTAAGGGTGTGCCTGTGACGATGATGCAGTGCTCCCTGCAGGTTGGATCGGGAATTTCGACAGGGTGCCGGCGATAGCTTGCCTACTTTTCGCAAAGGACATCATGGGATTTTTTTTTTTTACGTCCACCAACGTTAACGATGGTGGACGTCAAAGCTGGCAGATGGGACACCCAGTTTGAAGGTCCACACAATCAGAAAATCATGTTTGGTTTAACGAATAGATGTGGCTTCACTCAACACTTAATCGTTCTTCATTTCTTGAATATCTTGAAAGGAAGATTTTTAATGTTTCTTGGTGCCCTTTTTACGCTCGATTGGCTCCGCTGCTCCCATGACGTCATCTCGACCTCAGGTTCATACATGTTCACTCTGACAGCATCTTCTACAAAATGATTTTGACTGTTGTCGTAATCTGGGGACTCTTGATCAGAAAATTCTTCGTCAAATTCATTTTCTCACGAACTTGCACCGTGCACTAATTCTCATTCTCATGGATCTCATGAGATCATGGATCATTCTCTCATTAGATCATGGATCTAATTCTCATGGATCATTCTCTCCATTCTATATGCATTGGAGGGAGATAACATACGTCCACTGAATGAAGTAGCCTGGCCGATGAGGACAGACGCTGTTTATACGTCACAATGAGCAAATAACTATCGTGGCACGTGGCTTTGGACAGTGTGGTTGGACAGCGTGTGCTGACAGAACGCCCCGATCGTTCCATTTTAAATTGCTTTTGATCGGTGAGTGTCCCGTTCAATAAGCTTATTAAACGGGATTGGTGACAAGAGGTATCACCCCGGAGGCGATACACAATATGCCAGCATCAGTCCACTGGCAAACTTCAGGTGAGTCATTCATCAGATCCCACTTGATACGAGTTGAAACATGAACTTTGTTGTGATTTTAATTGTTGCATTGACAACTATCTGGTCACATGACCTTTATGGTTGTTACCCCAAGGTTCCATATTGCCACCGTATGGTCAATGATCTTGCGTATGATGTTTCCTTCACCACATCGTTCAGTCTACCTGCATGTCAGTTTCAGTCATTTTGGGTTGGTGTTCTTCATGCAGTGTCAGTTTATAATCAGCACCATTTTCTACTTTTTTATGTCTTCAACATCGAGGCTCATGGAAGAGCAAGGTGACTGAAGGTATGAACTGGCCGTAGGGCAGTGGGAGCAACTCTGGACACAATACGCAAGGGAATGAATGAACGAACAGGAAAAGAATGGACAGAAGGAAACACTACACCATTTAAGTAAGAAGGTAGGGTTCGTGAAGACTGAAGATTAATGGGGGGAATAATGATTGTGGGTAAGGATGGGGGATGGCACGAGATGGCTTCCAGTTTGAAGCCCTGGAGAGAACACTGCGATAGCACAGACTCCAGAAGGTGGTTCCATAGGCAGGAGAAGCGAGGAACTAAAGAGTTGAGGTGTTCTATTGGCCTGCATTGGGAAATTTAACCAGAAAGGGGTTACTGGAAGGACAAATGCATCCGGCAGTCAAGCGGGGATGGTCTTAGGGCTGAGAGGACAGAGGGAGCTAAACTAAAGAGGGAGTGAGATGGTAAAAAACCAGGAAGGTCACCAACCAACCTGCTTGCATTGTGAGAGTATCAGATCTTGTGCTTTGACTCGTCATGAGAGATTCCAAAAATGTTGAGAGCTTTAAACCACAGAATCCAGGAGAGACAGATCTGATGCTGGTGTGCCAGGCCATATAGGAGAGCAGTATTCCACTGAGCTACGGACAGAGACCTTTATCGACTGTGAGGAGTTCTAATTTTTCAAGGTATGATGTGGAACGACCAAGTATCCCAGTCTGTGGCTAGCTTTGGAGGCCAGCTTTGCTATAACTGCGGCCAATGCTGCATGGGTGGCCCATTTCACCGCTTGTGAAAATGGTTCTTTGAGCAACTTTTCAGGAATGTAAAATATGGATGTACTCCTAAATCTCAAACTCACAACATTGTCAACTATTTTGGAGACAAGTGCTGGAAGAAAGAACAGTCTGCTTGAAATCTGAACGTTTTGATGAAATTAATTAAAATGTCATCACCAATCCATAATGCACGAATAACTCATCTTTAACTATCGATTGTAATGACATAATAATTTCACCTTTTTCAGTGTTTCTTGTATAAAGCCATTGCAGGTGTTGCATTTAACAAACAAGCAAGTGCCCGAACGGAATTCTAAACGGGGTGGCCATTGAGATGGCAAAAAATGCAAATGGCGTCCTCTGTCATTGAGCCGGCAAGCTCGGAGCAACAGTTCACATTTATTGCCACATCTGATGCAATTTAAATGCTCTAATGGTGGCGAGGTGCCTTTTTTGAATCCGTCTATTCGATATACAGCATGCAGCTTTTTGACGCCTGGGGTCCAAAATCAAAATTTGTGTTGGTGTCACAGCTAGTGACCAATTACAAATTAGTAGTAGGATTATCAACCACAATGGCTCTATTCACATTCTAAAAAGGCCGTTCAAAGATATTTTTTTTTATTTTTTTTTTAGAACATGTAAAAATAATAGTTCAATGCTAACATTTTGTGTCATGATATTGTCTAACCTGAGAGAATTATAAAGGAAGTGACATCATGCCGGTCAAAGGATTCTGCGTAAAACCAAGATGGCATGGGCTGTGCCTGCACCTCCCTTTTTTGATTCTTGAAGGAAGCGAAAGTGGTTTGAAGGTTTGTAATTGTCTCCGGGTGATTCATGAAAAAAGGTTTTCTCTTTGTTTTGTTCTGGGACGTCTCGGGATGTTATGTATCCTTTCCATTTTCTTGATGTGGCAATTACAGTATGTTGTACCCTCAGTTAGTTTGAAGTGTAAACAACAACTACTACTGGAGAGTTCATAGAACAGATACCCCAAACAGTATTACTTAAATTTTAATAAAATAATGATTTTAGCAATCTTTTTTTTTTTTTAAATAGTGCTACTAAAGTAGTGCTGAAGCAGTCCTCAAAACCAGCCTTATGCACCACCCCCATTGAATCTTTATTTAAATTGAAATCCTGCAAAAGTGGAGGTTTTTGAAAGTATTATGAAGGGAATTTGTGCACTCCAGTGTTCAAGTATACAATTAAATTTAAATAAAATAACGATTGTAAAAATCGTATAAATAAATTAATTCTGGGTTTTTACTGCCATTTTACCAAGTGTCTATTACACCACCTTATTTGACACGTGACATTAGTTATTTGTGCCTATTGTTTGTGTTCTTTATGACGTCCTTAAAAACTGTTAGTTTCCGGCTTAGGATGATTTTCTATTCTGTTTGACTGCCAGAATGACAGATTGAGTAAAAAATATTGTCTCACTCCTCTCTGCGCATGTACGGTCAGGACAAATTCTGAGCCAAGGTACGGTAAAATGAAAGACTTATTGGCCTACTCACATTCTGATTCATGTTAAAAATATAACATTCAATTTTAAAAAGTTGTTCTTCGATCATAAACTGACTATCATAATCTGATAAGACAGACGGATAGACATGAACCAATTGCTTAACCCCGCTTTTCGCTTTGCGTGCACAGGGTTACAGCAAGATTATAGCCAACATTGTCATGTGTTTTGTAGAGCAAAGGTAGATTGTTTAGGTCCTTTTGAAGGAGACGTCAAATGAGCTGAGCTTCACAGGAGACTGTGCACAATTTTGTGATGCATGTCTTCCATCAGTTGTGTGCTTAAAACTTCAAATGCAGCAGTGAATTAAAAATGGCTATAAGTTGGTGAGCGATCATGAGCATCTTCTCATGCAACCAACTACCGCTAATCAAGCAACGTTAAACGTGTTGAATAATTAATCTTGGAAATTCACCATGGAGAAAACTTACAATGTCCCATCTTGGGCACCATTCTATCTTGGGCTTGGGTAACCTTCCCTTACAATACGTGTACTCTCAGTTAGATGTCAGTGTTGGAAGTGTGGAAGCAATCATTCATTCTCACTTGAAACTCAATGAGCTCCTGGAGCATTAACACATGGAGGGAAATGATTTATTGAAGAAGATTCTGACATGAAGAGAGCTGGCTCCATCATTTCATGCTGGAGTCGATGCGAGCCAAGATGGTGTGAAGACATTCTTAGTCGACACCAACTTAAAGGTTGAAGGGTCAAGCATCAGCCGGAAAGCTCATGGCAATAGTGTTTTGCAACCTTATCGGTTTCATCCATCAGGAATTTCTTGATCATGGGAAAGCCATCATTGAATTTTTTCACAATGAAGTGAGACAAGTAATACACAGTTGATGGTCAGGAATGTCGTCTGAGATGTGACAACTCGGCATGACCACACTCGCACACTAAATGTGACCACTAGTAATCTAACTGAGATTGGTTGTGAAGTGCCAAATCATCCCTTCCCCTTCCCCCTCTCCCCTCCCCCCCCTCACTGACATTATAGACTTCACCTTGTGATTTTCATCTCTTTGGCACACTCATAGAATATCTGGGTGCCACTGAGTTTCCGAATGATGAAGACGTTCGAAGCCTGTGTCCTCAAATGGCTTCACATAAACTCTCCTTCACCTTTTGATTCTCAAGAATATAAATCCACATCAACCTTGAATTACCCTTGTGGATGCATGCTCTGTGGATGTTTTTAAATTGACGCTTTGAATAATTAAACTTGATCATAATTAATTTGCGGTCGGTTTTAGTTTCATATTATCTTTCTTGAATCGGTTATGGTTATGACAAGCTTGCCAGAAATATTACAAATGTTGTCATATTTAATATTTTGCTATTACACAGTATTATCATACCAATGTTAATAGATCATGGTTCTCCATTGATTCAGCTGGATGGGCTTCAGTACTGTAATCTGGTGATTGAGGTTGAAATCCTGACTCCCCCACAACTCCCTTGGAAAGGCAATAACAAACCACCCAATGTATTCCATTACCCATGAATCTGCTTTGGCAGTCCTACTTCCCTGAATCGATGATACCTGAACCTGTTCTCGAGCATATAACTGGGGAAGTTAATGTTTTATATCAAGTCAAAGATTCACCGTCATCCCTTATACTTTTTACATGGATTACAAAATCATTTATTAACAAGAGAGAAATCAACACAGTGTATGGGATTTGCTTGAAAGATTGGTGCAGAGATAGCGCACTTACCTTTACACTGCCAAGTCTGGGTTATATTCCCGACCCGACTCTGAACTCGGATTGGTGCTTTGGAGTTGGGCAGAGCGTTGTCACAAACCGCATCGTCACTTTGTTGAGGGAGGTTGAGCTGGCGACCCATCTCTCAGCATTGATTGTTCGTCAATGTTAACGATCCCACGTTCTCATGTGACAAAGAGCAGGTGAGTTATCATCCCTGACACCCTGATCAAAATCCAAATTCCTGCCCTGACTTCTTGTGGTGGTTCCCGGGGTCCACCAGAACTGCTAGCCCTCGGGGATAAAGCAGGATGCCAGAGTGGGTCAGGACACAACTTGATGATGATGAAATGGGATTTGAAC
Organism: Eptatretus burgeri; assembly: GCA_024346535.1. Taxonomy (NCBI): domain Eukaryota; kingdom Metazoa; phylum Chordata; class Myxini; order Myxiniformes; family Myxinidae; genus Eptatretus; species Eptatretus burgeri. Next base: position 141,593 of record BROF01003435.1, on the reverse strand, counting down.
CCAGGGTCACAGTATTGTGATGAAAGCATTTGAATGGGAACCATCACAGTTGCTCGGTGGTCGTGGTTACAGTACAGTATCACCAGATTGTGTGTTGAGCGAACATTTTCATAAAATGGGAAAACAGTGAATTCAATGAGCAAGCGGTTTGTGATCAAGCACTTCAAAATTTGCATGGCCATCATGTACAGGTTCACGTGACCCAGTGGCCGGCTCGTGACTGCTTTCCAGGCTCAGGTGCTTTGAGGGCCACGGTGGAACCACTGGAGGAACAAAGCGGTCCTGGGAAGCTGCCCGGTGCGCATTAGCATTCCGACAGCATCGGCGGCATCTCCTCAGTGACTACCCGTGATTGACGGTTACATATTACTTGCCCAACAACACACACCCTCTGGCCACAAGTCACCCACACCCTATACACCTCCTATTCTTTGGAAACCTCCTCCCTCCTCTTACCACCCTAGAGCTCCTACAACCTTTAGATCACGCTTTCCATCACTTCTCCCTCTCCTCACCACCTCCCCGAAAAACCTATTGCGTTCCACTGCTTACCTTCGTCCGTGTACTCCCAACTATCTATCTCCTTTACACTCACCACTCTCACCTCTCCTAAAGCTCTAACAGCTCCCCAGGGCTCCACGATGATGGCAGCATTTTGTCCACATAATATGAGGGCGCTTCAAATTTTAACTGGAATTTTGTTTATAAGGAAGCATTTGCATTTATACCACACTTGCATTATTTTTCACAGTTTTCATCACTTAGGACACACCGTTTGGACACTTTTTGGCCTTTCATAATGAGGTTAGTCAACCCACTTGATGTTTGTGTTCTCCATCGAGGGGTCCGCTCTTGCAGCATGTGGTTCATTTGGTGCACTTTAACGTCCAGTTTTAAATGATTTACACCAATCAAATATGGATTTCCTTCACAGGCAACCATCACCGTACTGTTCAGCCAATCACCTGTTAATAAGCAGATTGATGTTTTCACTGACCGCAACATTCCAAATTATTCCCTGTCACACCCTTTGTTATCTCATTTGCCACCATCTTGATTTTCAGCAGGTGCATGAGAGTAGGAAACAGGTGATTATGCATGTTGGTTACCAATAATAAGTACAAAAATTATATTTAACATTATTAATGTACATACATAAATCTGCTCTTGAAAGTCCAGGTAAAATTTGAACTCCCTTTGTGTTGAGTCTTTATCAGCTTCTCAGAGGAAACATTATTACCCCATGCAGCTAAAAGTAGAGTTAAGGAAGTTGTTCACTGTCTGTCTGTCCTGTCTATAGATGTCAGTTTATGATGGAGGAACAACTTAATTTCAATTGAATGTTATATTTTGAACACAAATCGGAACATTAATCGGAAAAGGAACCTGTAGTTGATCAGTACTTTGGCTCTGAATTTGTCCCGATGGCACATGCACAGAGAGGAATGAGATGATTATTTTACTCTGTCTGTCCGGCAGGCAAACAAGATTGAAAATCATTCCAAACAGAAAACTTGCTGTTTTTAACGACGTCATAAAGGACACAAACACCAGGCACAAATAACTCACTGCACCAATGGCAGTAAACTTCCGAATTTTGTTTTTTTCTCCAAACTTTAAAACCTTTATTTTATTTAAATTATCTTCTGCTCCTATTGTGTCAAGTTATGTCCTGATCCGTTCAGTGTCCTCGCTCTTCCACGTACCTAAACTATGATTTCCAGTTGTTTAAATTTTTTTTGTAAACTTGTAACGCTGAAGAACACAAATCGCCTTTTTAGCACTTTCAAAACCCTTCCGTTTCGCAGTACTTGGACAAAATATTACGTCATCTCAACCTATCAAATTTGCCACTTGCAGACCCTGCCCATGTCCTTGTTTCTCAAGACTGCATGTGTTCGATGAATTATGTAAGGTGTTCTCGGACTTGTTGGGAAGGTTTTCGATGAAATCCAGAAACGGGGGGGTGATGTTGCTCTGTCGCCGGCACCCTCTAGTTTCTATTGTGGCTTTATCAATATCTCATGAGTACAAACTGCTTGATTTTGCTTTGAATTACTTTTGCACCAATTGGGGCATTCCATGTCAAGTGTACACACCCTCCTGACACTAATACCTCATTTTCTCCCCAAATGTTGGTCATTTATTCACTTGGGTGAAAAAACTCAAAATACCAACTTTTAGACCTGTGGGCCCGTCGGGGCCCATTTTAGGGGCCCCCCTAATTTGGGTGCCCCCGGCTGCCCCACAATCTTCCAGTGGCCATATCACAGGTTGTAGTGGTCCGATTTGGCTGATATTGGTATCAAAATGCTCATAAAAGCGAGATCTTTCGAATCACGTAAAGTAAAATCACTCAAACAGTAATTGAAAAAGTTATAGTTTGGGGCGCCCTTTGACCTTGGGCCCCCACACCCCAGCCAAACCGATGGTCCCGATTTTTTTTTGTGTGAGAATACCCCTTCATATACTCCAACACCTCAGCATAAATCAAAATGGGATCTCAATGGGTTCAATTGTGATGGTGGTTTTATTTTTCGGGGACTCGGGTGCTGGACACACAATACGACACAATAGATAGCACAATATTTGAACACAAGATTTCCAATTCACTATGTCAGTATATTGTACATAAATTTTCCACATGCACATGCAGGAACTGGAAGCGATACTAGTACGAGAAAGAGTTTTTCCTAGCATATTATAGTCAAGATTTTTTGCCAACCAATGTTTTATTTGACAGCTGTGTTTCTTTTTTACTGATTGTGTAGGTTCTACCTGTAGCAGTTTTTGGTTCTACGGAAAGAAGTATATCAGGAATGTCTAAAATGCAGTGATCTTCAATGTCAGGAAAAAAGAAACTATTTGCGGGCCCGTTTGGAAGAAGAAAATTCACTTTAACTTCATGAGTGTACTGAAAGGCTTCCATGATGCAGGCAAGCCACCATTTTCCATCATAGTGCACTGTGACATAACCTGAGAGTTTCCTGTTAAAAGTTGGTGTAGATTTTGAAATAGCTGACTCGATACGGTGTTCCTCGCTTAGGCTGAATTTGCGTACTTGAAGAGCAGTTTCAGAAATAGGGATGAAAGCATGAAGTTTTTGAGTTCCAGCTATGGTTTTGGCCGTTTGTAACCTTTCTTCCAGATTTCGTTCTTCCTCGTCGTACGCCTTTTGGATCCCGTAGCCGAACTTCATTTCATTCAAACCATTTTCAGCAAAGACGAAAAGATCTTTTGGAGAAATAATTTCACTGTCGTAAGGTCTACGCAGGCTCTCACGTGTTGCTTCTCGTTTGACTGTACCTCCCACGCCATCTGAAGGGCCCTTGCCATGACTTGTGGCAAAAAATGCCATTCTGCGTCAATACCACAATCTGATTTGTGACAACATATGTTTATGAAGGCTTTGAAATTCTTATATTGGCCAGCACAACCGTCTGAGAAATAGTAATGTTTCTTTACATTTCCAAAGCTATATTTGAAGTGTTCAATGAGCATTCTTTGGAAGAGGTGGACTGAGACAACGTCATGAGTATTGCATTGTGATATAATCGTGAATGAATCGTGGTTTAATTTGCCATTGTCTGATTTGAAATAGTAAACCCAGGGGTGAATTGTCGCTTGAGAGCAGTTCCAATGGAATCCTTGGGCCGCGTCCTGTACGACAAACTATTAGTTCTCTGAGAAGTCTCCAATAATGACAAATTCTCCTTCACTGATTTCGTCTTTCTTATTTTTCAGAAACTGAGATTGCGCCTTGGCAATGAAGTCGTGTCTCACTAATTTTACCGTGCGTTCACAGAATTGATTAATGAATTCTTCCAAAGGCAGGACCATGGAGCTCAGTTCAGATCTGTTGGTGGATGTCCACCATTTAAACTGAATTTCATCAATATCCTCGAGTTCATAAGCACTCAGTATCTCGGTTTTGAAGTCTTAATTGATGGGTAACTTTCACAAGTTCTGAAATAACATGCCGGTTATGCTGGGTTACAAACTATGCATGCTATCACATGATGATAGCTCGGAAGTTCGGCTATCTGTGGCATTTTGGAACCAAACATCACGAGTTTCACATTTTGATGTATCGTACATACACATACACTGTGTGTACCACCTGAACCGGCCAGGACACACTCCGAGGGACGGGGCATGGCGAACTTCGCGAATCCAACTTTCAAGCCACGGTTCTTCTCTTTGAATTTCTGAAACAGTTCCTTGAGATTGTTTAGTACCAGGTGCTTTTGAATTCTGTCTTTTCCATGTTCATTCCTGACCACCACACAGTCCTTTTTTCCCCGGCATTATTCGGCTGACTTCATCACTTCGGTAAAATTCGGTTACAGCGGATTTCACTTCATCAGGTAATATTTTACCCTGTTTGGGATTTGGAGACGATAGCATACCATTTTCTTTCTCTAATTTTTTTTGGCTTGCACAGCCATTCTTTGGGAGCAACTGAATTCACTCATCATCCCTCTGATGCTCATATTCCTAGCAAATATTGTCAGGATACGTATTTTCTCTGAACGGCTCGAAACAACGTATTTTTCTTTCAGGCATTTGATCACCTCTGGCATGCAGTTTTCATCAAATTTTGACGCTGTATTTTGTGTTTTCTCCGCAGTGCTTGGTCCAGCAACGAGTTCTAATTTCTTTCGCACAGAATCTTCCACTTTACTTTGCTTTTCAGGAACGTACCCTGGGTTCCTTTCCGCCTTTCGTTTGTCGAATGGGCTTTCACCTATCATCGATAACGACTGGTTTAATAGGTCAACTTCGGCTTCTCGCTCAAAAACCTCCTCGTCCTCATCTGTCGAAATAGATTCTGCAATGCCTTCGATAGTACCTTCTGATGATAATTTCGAACTGGTCTAAGATGATTCTTCAATATGCTCTGGTGACAACTGAGAAAGTTTTTTTCTGCACAAAGTACAAAGTCTGTCATCTTTTTTCACCTTTGAAGAAAATTTCATCAACATATCATTTGACACATTGTGAAGATCCTTTCGTTGTTTCGTTTTATGGCAGCTGAACGGATCGCAACAGTATTTTCGGAACTCCTTCTGATCTTCAGTTGCCATGCTTACTGCAAAATATGCAAAAAGTATGATTTTCTCATTTTTAACTTAATTCAATGATGGTTATACAAAAAATGTACACTTAAAAATCAATAGACACAATGAGCAGAATAATTTTTTGCAAATGATGCTATATATATATATATATATATAT